>MCFE01000870.1:0-29303 GCA_002104905.1 Basidiobolus meristosporus CBS 931.73
TGGAATAGCTATCGTTAACAAAGCTACTGCCATGTCATGACAAACAATTATTAAATTTTGTACCTAAGTGTCCTCATATTAGGGGACACTCTTGCGATGAAATAACAAGAATCCTGATATTGAGCGAAATTCCGAACTTGAATCTTTTGTTACTTTACCAGCATCACTACTGAAAGAAGGTACATTTGTATAATGATGCCATTCAGTTCCTGAACAGCAATGTCGTAAAAGGGTGCTCCAACTTATATTTATAACAGAAACTCTTGGTAATGTTAGTGGTTTGGTGAGCAGTTGGATTATACAGTATTCCCTTGATAATTTGGCTAATACAAGGCAGGGTAGGAACGGACCTAGGTGCGGACCATAAAGCTGTTTAATCTGCTGTAAAAATTCGGAATTCCACCTAAATATTCACCTAACTTAGTCACTTAGATCATTACCTTCAAATCCTAGAGAATACTAACCAAATTCCTTGTCGGGATTTACTTAGAATATTTACCCAGAACATGAAAATTAGATAAGTTGTCCAAACAGCACCAAACTTTGCACACATGTTCTTGGGACCTTCCTTAACCTATTCTACGTGTTTGTAATGCCAAGACCATGTAAAAGTATAAATACTACTTTTACATTCAATATATCATTAAGTGAAAACCACATAATCTACTTGTTCTCCCAATCACTTCCAATATATCCAAGACTCTTACAACATAATCATGATCTGTGCTTATCAGACCAAGGAATACATAAGCCAAAATAGGGCTATATACACTTTTGGCAAAATAAATGCTAATGGAGACTGGCTAGAACTAGTAGGGTTTTGGGGGAGAAGTACAGTAACATTACCAAGATAATGATAAAGATAGAGAAGCCCTGAAGCACAACTTGATCATTAAAATACATGCATGGGCCATTTGATCACAACTATTATCAATGAGCTCTAAGCAAATCAGTGGTAAGCTCCCAAGGAATGAACATTTGTGTTATATAAAAACTCAATATGCAATCAGCTACATGAAATTAGCAGGTGGTTCTGGATTGAATATCTTACACTCTGAGCTAGGCAACCAAGATCTGAAATAGGTAATCCAGGCTGCCATGTGATCATATCAGTTTCTGTAGAGCATATACCACCAACTGCAAGACAATACTAATTTGCTTCAAAAAGTACTGAAATTGTGCTTGCTATGGGTGCTTGCTTGCAATACTACAATATTATGCTGGTATTTTACTGGGACCCTCAGTTGCTGTTGGACATTGATATTTCTAGAATCAGTGAGCTGACTGCTAGAATATCTTGAGTGATCATTGCCCAAGCATAGCACTCATGAGCATATATATTTACTTTTCATCAAGCAGCAGTTACTGTATGGAAAATATAATATTTGCTGGAAGTTTGCAGCTGATAGGTGAATTTACTTGAGTGGTCACATATTGTCAGGTAGCACAATAGAGGGGCAGGGTACTATGCCTGGACAAAGCTAGGCTATATAAGATGCAAACTCAAAGATTGAATAGCAAGTTATAGAGCACCATATGGTGCAATGGGCAAGATATTGTCATTTTAATTATACCTAGATGATTGCCTAACTTAGTCACCTTAGCCAAGCATACTTGACATGTTCTTATTGCCCAAACCATGTAGAAGTTCAAATATCTCTTTTTGCAAAATGAATCTTTTAGTGCAAACAGCATTGTCTACCTGCTTTGGTATTGTTCTCAGGCATTTTCAAGGCTGTGACTACTAAGTACCACAAGAAAGGCATCCTGAGCTTTGTTGGCAGCATATAAGTTTATGGAAATCTTTGTATAGAGTATGCTTACCAAAATTATAATACTACAGATACAAAGTGTTTATCTTTTTAGCTGCATCAAGTGCTTCTCTCTGCACAAATGACATTTGGTGATAATATGTTTAACAAATCACAATAAAGAGCAGGGTCAGAAGCTAATAGTTTGCATGCTGTATTATTTGAATAAGGAGCTACAACAGTTATATAGGTACTGTTGTATCCAAGAGAAAAGTGTAATAAAACTCTTGAATGAGTTAACTGAACCTAAGTGACAACTAAGTGCAGAATCTTAGAATTGTCAAGAGTGCCAGAAATATTAGCAGAGTGGTTCTGGTTTAATATTGGTCTTATATATAGCTGAGTTGGGCTATAAAGGCAACAGAGTAGGTTTGCTATGCAGGCTAGGCTTGGTGTTCTTGAGAGTGCTAGATATGCTAGGCTTGGGTAGAAACTAGAATGGATATGTTGAAATCTTAATTTTGTTGAGACACACACTAAACCAAAAGGCTCAGTAAGCTTTATTTATATCTTTCTGATTGAGTTGCATTAGTAAGCACCAAGAGATTGGACAAATTGGAATCTGTTGGGGTGTTGATAGGTGCATAAGATAAATGAAAAATTGCATCATTAATCAGCTGATGTCTTGGCAACTGCTAATTGGTTGGATAAATCTCAGATGACTAATCACTTGGAAAGGCTTAGCAGATCAGTTGAGGATGTAATGACCACATGAAAATTGATCAGGTGTGACAGCTAAAAATAGATTATGAGAAGTGATAAAATAAACCATAACAGGGATTAGTTATGTTTGGGTTAGGGAAAATCAGTTAGGGTACTAGATTTTCTAACGGAGTGAAATTGGCCAAGTTTCAAGTGTTGATGCACAACAGGTACAACTATGGAGTCTGTAATATCAATGTACTAGCAGAATCCAACCCTGCAAGCCATTGGCAAACACCTGATATACTCATTGGCTCAGTTTACTGAAGCACAAATTAGAAGTGCTTGGAAGGATATGTTGTAATATGAAATGCAGCACATGCACTTATTTAGCAGCTTTAGATACTTGTCTGTATTAGCTATACAACCAGGAGTCAGCAACTGATAGTACTACAAAAGGCAAATATTAGTTTTTAGGGCTTAACCAAAAATTACAAGGGCAGAACTTTAGCACTACAGTAGCTAATTTTCCAAAATATAGGTTCCAGCTTCAAGAATATTGGGTCCATAAAAATACCACATGCATGCTCTACCAGGCTTAAGTATGTACTCAGCAAACATTGATTATCAAGTGGTTGGAGTGGCTGATGGTGCAAATGATTGGACAGCTTGCACATAATGATCTATACAATTGGAAGGGGAAGTTTGTTGTAAGAGTTCTGGAGATATTTGAAGTGATTGGCAGAATCAATAGAATATATGGTGTTCACTTAATTTATTGAGTATAAGAGCAGGATTGATACTTTTGCACAATCTTGGCAAGACAAATATATTGATTACAAATATAGAATAAATTTGGCTATCATTTACTGATTACCTGCACCAAGGGTTGCGACTTAACACTTGAAGCAAAAACACCAGCTGAATACCAGTAAAATACTATTGGAATACCAGCTAAAAATCCAATGAATTCCAGCTTTGCAATTTTCCATAGGGTATTAGGACCTTGGGATTAACAGGAGAATTCTCATATTATGTGGTTGAAGTTTTGATGAAAATATTCTGAGTAGATCCCAGCATAATGTCTGAGTGCAAACCAGTAGGGATCACAGGCAATGGTCTAAGCCAGCAAGTCAATGGAGCTTATATGTGTAATACATAGACATGCTCTACCACTATGGGATTATACAAAGCCTGCTCCTAAGTCCTCAATGTTATGTGGGCATCAACAGATTTAATATACCAAACAAGCTTCACTTCACTTAAAAAGCTCAATGTGATGTATCACGAGAAATCTTGTGTTTACCTCCAAATTCTATAATTGAGGAGTGTATCCACTAAAATGTTAGGTGCTCAACATAAGAAGTATCTTATTGATGTATAAAAGATTACAAATTTTGAGCACACAATTTGGGACCCTCTAAGCATATTTTACTTAGGCTTGACTAAGATATGGGAAGAGTACAAGTAACATTGTTGCATTCAACAAGTGACTAGTTACCAACCATACATCTAAGTAGCTTGCCTAATCACTCGCAGTATCTCAAAAATCCGGATAGCAATTGCTATATGCACAAGACAAAAATCTTCAAGACATCAACTATCCTCTGGATATCATGCTTCACTTCTTTACCTATACTCCTCCATTTATTGAGTTGTGACTTCAGCAGCATTTTGGCAAGGAACTAAAGTGTAGCATATCTAAGAGCCTTTCAGCCAATTAAATTAAATGGTTCATTCCTACAAAATGTTGGTGGTATGGATGCAACAATAAAGCTGCCGAGTAGGAACCTGAAAGTAAAGCTCGTGTACCATCAGAGCGCAACATGCATTTGTTCAAAAAATTCACAACCTAAGTGGAATATAGCCTTTGGGTGAAATAAAATAGGGAGGAGTTGTGTCAGAAACCAGACATTTAGAATTTTCAAAGTTCAGCTCAATCAATTCAAACTACCATGTTAAATATGATATCAAGCAGTATGAGTGATTAACTAGCCATAAAACGCGAAAGGGTTATTAAATCTCGTTGTTTTGTTTGAGAATGTGGGAATATCATCAACCTTCAGTTTGGGGAAGAAATATCCCGGGTCCATATATATATATATATATATAGATTCGGTCGTATTAGCCTACAAGATTAGTGGTTAAAATAGCTTGGAAGCAGATATAACTAATCTCCAACAAGGCTATATATCAAACCAATTCCCACAGCCCTGATATGCTAGAGAGGCCACGTGCCGATTTAATCCATTTGTCTCAAACACAAGCCCCTTTGTGGGATTGAATCTTCCCTTCCTGCCATGCGTGCTTTGAAATAAAGTGGTGCATAGCGTAGTTTCGCAACTGCAACACTGATATCCACAATAGATATCAACAAGGTGAGAAACGCGAATTGGAGGGCGACGAAGATCGGATCCATTTAGTTCGTTCCCAATTCAGGATTTGAGTGCTGCCCGTTTTGCTAAATGCGGCATACCAACTCAATGCTGTGTTCATGTTTCGATGGCAAATGCTGTTCCAGCACATCAGGAATGCGCTTAAGAGAGGCCCAGGTGCAGGAATGGACAGTGCAAACGGCAAAGCCATCGCCGTTCCACGGATCCTTGTCTGTCAGCCGGAACCCTTATTCCCACCTCTCCAGTCTGTTTCATTTGAATTTCCAGGCTTCGCCCGTCCTCTTGCCTATACCAATCCCGAAATATGTATATGTGTGACTGTGCTGGGAAGCAGGAATCATAAATAGTCATAAATGATCATCTCCTCTGGGGAATATCCAATCTGGCTACATTGCGGAAAAGGAACTGCTGATTGGATCGCTGATGTTTGCTGCCGGTACGGGTATACTATTCTGGGAAAAAAGCTAGTAGAATAAGGTTGCAGCGACATATAAAAGCGGCCACGACCTTCATGCAATCATTTTAGCTGCCATCGGACCGTTTCGATTAGTTGTGGATTTTTAATTGATGGACAATCAAGTCTCCTCAAAAGTGGTAGATCCCCAATTGCACACCACCCACATTGAGAAACAGGATGTTCGCTGTGAGCCAGTCACGGCAACCCCAGTGAGCCTTGTGGACGAAAAGCAGCTGGCCATTGAATCCGACGCCGAATGCAAATCTTCCGAGAAAAAGTACTACTGTGTGGTAATAGTGCTGAGCTCATTTCTGGTAAGCCACGCCATCCTCTTCTTAATGGTCCCCCGCCACCCTCTGACACCACTTTTCTCTCAGATCAACTTCGCCGCCTTTGGCTATGTTACTATATGGTATACTGTGATCCACTTCATCTGCTATCCATTCTCTGATGTTCACCCTCCAACCTCATTTACCTGTTTAGGGGAATTTTCCAAGATTACTATATGAACAATGTTTTTGCTGGCAGCTCCACAGTAGCCATCAGTTTTGTGGGTAGCATAGCTGTCTCGGCTGAGTTTGGGTTCAGTATCTTTGCGGGCCCTATAATGTCGCTGTTCGGATACAAGCCAATCCTTTGGGCTGGTTGCTTCTTTATTAGTGCTGGACTGTTGATTGCGAGCTGGGCAACTCAGGTACGTCAGGAAACTCGGTGCCTCTATGCCAGTCCATGTTCTGACCCTATCCACAGTTCTGGCACCTATATGTAACGCAAGGGGTTATGTTCGGTACCGGTGCGTCATTTTTGTTCATGGCCGCCTCCTCCATACCTCCATTATGGTTCACTAAGAGACAGGGGCTTGCAATGGGCATTGCTGCCTCAGGGTCAGGAATCGGCGGATTGGTTTTAAGCCCGATAGCCAGAAAGTTGCTTGACTCCCTTGGGGTTGCTTGGGCCCTACGAGTAGTCGCAATATTTGAGCTAGTTTCGAGTGGCATAGCTGCTCTTTTGCTGCGTGCTCCAAGACGGCAGACTGCCTCTGGGGTCAAGGTAGCTGATAGTGGCAAGAAAAGGAAAGCACTAGACTTCTCAGTTTGGAAGGAGAAAGGGTTCGTCTTGTGGGCATGTAGTGCAGCCTTATTTACGTTTGGCTACTTGATTCCCTTCAGCTATATCCCAGGTATTTTCTAGCCGCTAGCTCGTGTCCCATTCACGTTTTCTAATGGTTTGAAACACCCATAGCATACGCCACCTTCGTCGGGCTAACCACCTCTGATGGTGCTATCTTGGTTAGCGTCATGTCAGGTTGTAACGCGGTGGTAAGTAACCTCTTGTCAGTCCAACTAGCGAATTACCGCTAAAAGTGCTCTTACAGGGTCGTATTGGAATAGGATTTCTCGGTGACAGATTAGGTAGAATTAACGTGGCAGCAATTTGCTACCTACTCTCGGGGATCTCATGTCTAGCGATCTGGATCAATGCGACTTCCTACGGGGTCTTAATGTTGTTTTCTGTAATATATGGGCTGTTCTCCGGGGTGTTCTTTTCGCTGGCCGCACCCATAACTGGCAAAATAACCGTAGGGATTCTTACCATTAGCATCATGTTTTCTGTGGTTGTCTGATTGTTTCGTTTAGGGATTGGAGAAGTTACCCTCGGCGCTAACATTTATATTCATAGGAAATGCGGTTGGGGCCCTGAGTTCCATTCCAATTGGCGGTGCATTATTTGAAGCAACTCGCAAGACTTCATACCAGTCGCTCATCATCTTTGTTGGCGTGGTTTTCGTATTGGGGGGATTACTATTGACTGTATTGAAGTTCCGAATGAAGCCCAGGCTATTTTCCGTTGTATAGGAAAGATACGAGCCATTGCTCCGCTCGGGACCAGGAATGGTCACAACCAATATCCTTAAATCCCCTCAACTGCATAGGAAAGACATCCTATGAAGACGGGTAGTCACGTAGATTTGCGTTTAGAATGCCCAGTGGTAAATGTGCCCGATGCCGAGTGCGTCCCACAAGAACCTTGTCATAATTTTGACCTATTAAACGCAGCTCTCCACAGTGATCCAACTCTATTGTGGCGGAAGCGACCATAGCTATGCAAATCCCTCCTTCTTGAAGTGCGCTTGTTGAGTACGCTGCGCTCATCCATCGATGCCGGGGAAATGTTTTCCCTGACCGATGAAATCAATACACCTATGATGCGTCACAGTGCTCGTTTCGCTGCTCATGTGACTAGAAATATGCGCTTATCTGAGATCTAGATTGCAATTCACTTATTATCTTCACCATGCGCGGGAAATTCTGTTCAATTAATTTGCGAGATTGACATATCGAGCGCCAGCCAATTGTGATGGCGAATCCCTTCTCATTGGATCCACAATCACTCCAATCAATGTTCCGTGACTCATCCAAATCCAACCAAGGAAGTATTTGAAGTCGTGCAGGTGCCAATTTGTGAATGGGTTGTGTTTCAGCATGAATGGTTGGAAATAGGGTTTGGGTCATTGGTGGTGTCGATAGCTTTTCGTGTGAATGGTAGTCAAACGAGAAATATTGGAAAACATGGGAATCCAGGTTTGTACCTCACCACGATCATTGCACAACGCTAGAGAACAGTTATTCAATACACGTCTAATAAGCGAAGATGGTCTCAGTAGCAAGCAACACATATCACCTTATTAATAGAATTATGGGGATTTGCCCTCGATTAGGGATGTTGCTTAGCGACCCACAGCACCATGCTTCTGTAGATAAACTTCAGTGGTTACTCAGTGGACAGACAGTCGGTGGTGAAAATGGAACCATAAGCCCAGTTGCATAATCCTCTAGCATCTTTGAAACCATTGTCCGGGTCATTGGATTGACCGGACTTTATCTTCACGGTGAGAACCAAGCACTCATATCTAATCAGGAACCATTTTCCCCAAAGTATGTTTACATATTTCAGGCGTGAACTGAAACATTGGAGCCTAAGCCATTGCGGAGCATGGCTGAGAATGGTATTAGCACATATATATGTGGATTATTCGGAATCTTGGAGAAGAATGAACAGTCTGTTGTTTGCAGTTGTTCTTGAGAATTTATCTGGGCCTATTCCTAGATGATTAAAGATCCCCAGGAACGTTCAAGACGGATGTACGGGTAACTGGTAACAATCTGGCTAAGCATGTGATATGTCCTTAGCATTTTCATGACTAGAGTTACCTGTAATCCGATCCACTATTCAGCTTAGTATGCTGACAAATGATCAATATACTTTACTCATGCATAGAAATATGGCTCATGTATTACAGTTGATTAGCTCGGATGATTCCACAATGAGGATAGAGTTGGTTATGACTAGTGGAAGGTTTATTTTTTGCCTAGTATATTGAGTGGAAACAGGGTGCCTACACTTGTAGAGCCTCATAAAAATAGCTACTGGGGCATACGCTGAACGCCTTAAAACAATAGGCTCAATTTGAAGTATTTTTTATGCTTTCTCAAATCTGATAAATTCACCAATGGGCCATGCAACTATAATTACCAAGATGTTGTCAAACTTTGGAATCTGAATCTATAGAGGCTGGGGTACTCCACAAATTGTCTTCCAATAGATGAACTAGTTCCTAGCTTCCTACTAAATCTTGTAAGAATCTGGGGAGACTGTAGGTGATTTGACATGGTATTCACTAGTTATTTTTTGAAATACAAGCGTCTAGAAAACAATCTCGAAAAGTAATGTAAAGCGGTTGGGGTCTCTTGGATGATTTTGAAAACTTTGGTAACTTCCAGGGCTTCACTAATTTGTAGATTTAGCTAATATCTTACCAACTATTCCATAGGTAAATAACTAATAATCAAACAATAAGCTAAATAGAAACTTAGGATGTCTGAATCTTTTAGATGAATACTATAAGTTTCAACAAATCAAGGCTTTCTAAATCCAAGCGAAATGCAGCTATGTTTGCCACAAGGTTCATACTTCATAACATCGAAACACTGGACCCAAGTATAGATTACTCGATGGCTATTTCATAAGCCAGCCATTCAATTCTCGCATACTGTTTGCTTATCTCTTTGAGCTTCTAAGATCGATGAGCTGAATGTGTGTGTATCTTCATCCCTATATATATATCCTCCTATTAAGAAAGTTTATTTCACACACTGATGGACATTTGATGTTACTTCTACCTTTTTACAAGCTCAGATAGCATTCCACCCCACAACTAACCAAAATGTTTGCATTGCTCATGATTTATGAGAAAGCTAATGGCTAAGCTTCGTAATGTGCCCAAAATTAGGATTTGCATGTTGTATAGGGGAAAGTTGTGGAGAAAAAATTATTTGAAGCATACTCTCTGAAATCTGATTGATTGTGCAGCTCTTTATTGGTATTGAAAGATCACTTTCTAACGTAGTGGTGAAAACTCTTTAATCGCTAAAGAATAATGAAATTCGATTCGGTGTTATTTCTAATTTCTAGAAAAAATCCCATATTGAAATGAACGTGGTTGCAAAGAATGTCATGACAGTGGGACGTGTGTAGGTTCGAGTGCTTCCTGATAGTTTTTGATAAACCCTACTTGTTGAACATCTATCCAACGTGCCAAATTATCCATATCGTATCACCAAACTGCACACACCCCAACACCAAGCCCACCTAATACATGTGGTGATGTGCAAAGATTTTTCAATGTCGTATATTTGAGATTAATGTTGGTAATGCAGCGGTGCTTACATATATACAACACAACCTCCAATCTCGAATGATAAAATGGCCATGTTTTCTCGCGGTGTTTGAGCAACCTATCAAAAGTCCCATATTAATAATCTTGACGAGTTTCAATGAAAGATGTGCCGAATATTCGTCGCACACGTAATTTAGGGCTTAGCTTGCAGGTGATATCATTTCATCAGTTGGACCCCATGAGGTAGTATGAGCCACCCCGATGGTGTTAGATCGGAATTGGACTGCAGCTCCGAATAAATTGATCAGAAAATGGAAGCCATGGGGGAGCTTACTTAGTTTAGATTGCGGGATTCCTTAAATATCAATCCTTAAAACCTTAATGACGAGTAAGTGAAATATCCACGCGAACCCCATCTCGCCAATTCATTGGCTAGAGCTCCCTTGACGCTGGATTGGAATTCACAGCTGGCACTTTTCGTGAGGCACATACGGGATGAAAGCATCTTCTGGGGCTTTACTTGCACTTTGTTTAACGCTCAGCATAATGAGTGGCACAGCATGCATGTTACCAAAAGCGAGTTGAGTAATGAATTGAACAACGCATGAGCTATGGGACCATGTATATTAAACTTCTAAATGAAGTCCCACAGACGACCTCTGATTGGCTGTTGCGTTGTTTACAAAATAACACTGAACTCCATTCGACGTGGGTCTTCCGAATGATGGATTAGTATGGGGTGGCTATTTCGTGACTGATGAAAACATTCCAACCCTATTAATAGGGGCACGTCTGCTGTCCACCGGCTTCTAAACGAAAGCTTACCTCGCGTATACTAACCGATTCTCCTTCCCATTCATCCCACAGGATTTTTGCCCTTGCTACACACCTTGTGTATTTTCCCACCTATTCACCTTGTATAGACATCTGTATATACCTGTTTTTCGCCCCCTGCTTATTCATTATACATCCAAAACTCGTCGGTCGTTATGGAAGTGATGTCGCCATCTAGCATACTCCCATCCAGGGTCTCAAGGAAAGTCCAACCTCAGAGCCCGATATCAAACGCACGCAAGAGCCTCTTCACGGGCACTTCATCCCCTGGCACACTAGTCGGTGGCAAAACACCGTATCATAACAGGCTCGAGAAGAAATTCAACAGCTACGACCCCAACAGGGAACCGGTCAAGACGTATCTACGCATCCGGCCGGGCCCCACGCGCAACCTACAAACAAGTCTGCCGTCAAGCTATTTGAACTTGGTCAGTGATAATGAGGTACTTATGGCCCCTCCGACAGAATCCAACGCTTACAAGGTTCGCTCCGGCATACAAGAACGGTTCAAATTCACCAAAGTGTTCAGTGAAGAAACCGAACAGCAAGATTTCTTCCAGGAAACTGCACGACCACTCATCGAGCAGGTGATCGAAGGGGAGAATGCGTTGATCTTTGCCTACGGTGTGTCAAATTCGGGTAAAACTTACACCATTCAGGGTTCCCGAGAGCATCCGGGGTTGCTACCCCGCAGTTTGGAGTTGATTTTGAACAGCATTCAGGAGAATCAAAGCAACGATCAGCTTCGACCAGTGAGATATTCCGAAGTCGAGAATTTCAAAAATCACCGGGACTTCAACGTGACGTATGATGAGTCCCTACACTCCTACGAGAAACCGGAGCAATCTCCCGACAAGATCGCCTGTGATCCAGACTACGAGTACGCCGTCTGGGTTTCCTATGCCGAGATTTACAACGAGAAGGTGTATGACCTGTTGGATTCCTCCTCCCTTGCCGACACCAAACGGAGCTCCCTGACTCTGAAGAAAGACCGCAAAACCGGGTACAAGTACATCCATGGCCTGAGAGAATTCCGAGTGAACTCCGTTGAGGACGGCTACCAATTGCTCAACCAAGGGCAGAAGAACCGAACCGTTTTCTCAACTATGCTGAACGCAGTTTCTAGTCGTAGCCACAGTATATTCACCATCAAGTTAATCAGAGTTCCTAAGAACGCCATGACTGAGGAGCTGAAGATCAAGTACTCCTCGGTTAGCCGGATCTCTTTGGTAGATTTGGCAGGTGCTGAGCGCAGTAAGCTGACCCAAAATACAGGTGAAAGATTGAAGGAGGCGAACAACATCAACAAGTCTTTGATGGTGTTAGGCCAGTGTCTAGTCAGCTTGAGGCACAACCAGACCCGTGAACACAAGGAAGTGGTTCCTTTCCGTCAGTCCAAATTGACCGAAATGTTCCAGAGCTCGTTTACCGGGGAGGCTAAAGCGGTGATGCTGGTTAATGTCAATCCGTACGAGACGAGTTTCGCCGAAACAAGCCACGTTCTGAAATTCGCGGCTGTTGCAATGGATATCACCACGGTAAGAAGAACTGTGCAAAAAGTGAAGGTCACGAAATTGCTGGAGATGGAAGCACAACTTGCTACGCCCACTAAGCCTCCCAAGCGGCCAAGCTTTGACTCCGACTTCGTTTCAGAGGAGGATGAGTATGAGTCTGACGAGGAGATGTACATCGCCGACATGGTCAAGAAGTATGAGGATATTCTATACGAGATTCGCGAGAAATG
The DNA here is from genome assembly GCA_002104905.1 of Basidiobolus meristosporus CBS 931.73. Lineage (NCBI taxonomy): Eukaryota > Fungi > Basidiobolomycota > Basidiobolomycetes > Basidiobolales > Basidiobolaceae > Basidiobolus > Basidiobolus meristosporus. The sequence continues at coordinate 12,563 of MCFE01000870.1, forward strand.
GTTGGATGCCGAGTCGAGGTGCGCCAATATGGAGACGATAATCCGCGAGGAATTGACTAACGAATTCGCCTCCCAAGTCAAGCATCTAGAGAGTCTATTCAGCTTACGCTTGACCAATGAATCCGACATGAACGAATTCAAAACGGAAAGGAAAATCGACATTGTTAGTCGAAACACCATGTTCATGGTCCAACCATTGAACCAACTGGATTCGAATATTGGTAATGAGATTGAGCTTCAGAAGTCGCGAATCATTTCTTTGGAGCACAACATCCGTGAACTGGAGTTCGATTTAGCAGCGACGAGAGGGCTTGTTGCTGCTGAGAAGTCTCAAAAGCTGGCCCTCTACGACAAGTTGCAAACCGTAGAAGAATCTATGGCCTCCGAAATCCAGCGTTCCGTGGCAACAGCTTTGGAGAAGCAGGCGGAGGAGCAATCTTTGAAGTACTCCAAGCTACAAACTGCGTATGGATCGTTGCATAGCAACTACTCACAGATGGAAAAGTATCTCAAGGAGATGGTGGAGGAAAATCTGGAGTTGAAAAAAGAATTCGACAAAGACAAGGCGTATTTGCAGCATAAGAACTCCCGTTTACTAGAAATCGCATCGTTCTGCCAGAAAGAGAATGGCTTGCATGAGGAAGAGAAGGCCACTCAGGTGACACCCACAAAGCCCAAGCCAAACGCATTCATGCACACCACCCCCGAGTCTCAAATCTACAGTATCCCAGCCCCAAGCTCTACCGTATTGTCGAAGAGCGAGATTGCAAAATCTGGCTTCTTGAAGAAGTATCTCTGGGGCAAGAAGAAGCTGGCTTATAATTCATATGAAGCCATATCAGTTGATGCAGAGACAGCAAACACTACCATTGTCAAAGGCCCTATCATCAAGTCACCGACTGGAGGTGTTCAGGTTGTGTTCAACGAGATAGAGACCCATCCTACCGTTGAAATGGAAAACCCCATTCCGAGCCCAGCTATTCAAGCGCTTCGTGCCCAGCAAGAGAAGAAACCCTTGAGCCCGTTCATCAAGAAAGCCCGGGATTTATTCCGCAAAACTCCGGCCAAAAATGTTGTGACTACTGACGAGGACAATATCTTTGATGCTGGCAATCAAAGTGTCAAGAAGAAGACCAAGAAGCTGAGAGTCAAGAAAGCGGTGACTGAGCAGGACATCAGCAACAATGTACAATCTATCGAGAAAGATAGCCGGACTCCCATGAAATTCAGACTACGTCAAAGAAATGGCACCAAGCCTGATTATCAAGGCGCTTAGTCAACATCGACTTCGACCACCAAGCCATTTTCTATTTTCTATTAATTTTCTTGTACATTCTTGCGAAAGTAGCCTATTTTTCATCCAATTGTTTATTAAATATTCACTGCCAAATCTGATCAGAAGGAATTGACCTAGGTTTGCATTCTACACACCCATCTCCTTGAACCTTGATATATTTTGGAATGATTATACTAGGATACATTGCTCCCATTTATTTCACCAACAAATTGAATGCTGCCCCCATATCACATGCCGTAAGAATGATTCCTCTTGTTTGTCAGATTCGGTGTTCAATGATGGCTTCTAAATCATAATGCACGAGGTGTAGATTTCCTTGGGTGATTTAAAACAATGATCAATTTTACACGAGGTAGAGTTTACTGTGTTTAGTAATAGTCACAAATGAGGAGAAACGCTTAATCTAGTTATAGCCATCACAACTGAATGGTGGTTGTTTCATTGGTACCGTTGTATGGATGATCAGTTGAAGTGAGATTGATGTAAGTAATGTAAATTGCCGCGCGTATTCAACATGAACCAGTAGAACTGGTTTACCGAACCGGTCGAATATAGTCAAACCAAATCAAAAAAAGCGGTTCGTTAATGGGTAGTTAGAGGGTTGCACGCATGTATCCTACCAAGATTATCAATATGAAATCTTACAAGCAACTCACCACGTTTCTATGACCTTAACTTGATCCTTGAGGGGAAATTTTCATCAGAGCTGAGTAATATTGTGCTTCGAATGGTAGCAGGCTAGATAATCAAGCCAAGTATCACCTAGTTGGCATGACCGGGTTCGATACATACTACTAGAACTACAACTCACGGGGTTACTGTGGAGAAACTCAATTTACCTCATGAACACAAGAGTAGTTACTTGCTTTGAAGCTCACCACACGATCAGTCCTATAAAATGTCAGTACTTCAGCCAAAACATTAACGAGACAGAATAGTCTGATTGAAAGGATGAAGAAAGTGGAAGTTAACTCTGGCATGGATGATAAAGACATCATCTCAACCGAGCCTGCGGCTTATCCCGATACTGAAGACAGCAATCTAAAGTGGTACCTGCGCAACCTCTGCACAAAGGATGGCTGGATCGGTGAATACAACATTGGGTTCCTTTGTCTGCCGAACTTGCCTGGATTTGCAAAGCAGCCACCCGCAAGGTTCATTGGAATCAAGGACCGCTTGCCGCTTGCCGTCGCGATCATCATGGGCTTCCAGCACTGCTTGGCCATGCTGGCTGGTGTGGTCACCCCTCCTATCATTCTCTCGGGCCCGGGGCCACAACACATGAATCTCAACACTGAATACCGTTCCTACCTCATCTCCGCATCACTCATCACCTGCGGCATGTTGTCGATGATCCAGATGACGAGGTGGAGGATTCCTGGGACTCGCTACTACATGGGCACCGGCCTGATCACCGTGGTTGGGACTTCATTCACCATCATGCCTGTTGCCGAGTCCTCGTTCGACTACATGTACCAGTCGGGGTACTGCCCAACAGTGAAGAATGCCAATGGGGACATCACTCAGTACCTCCCGTGCCCGGAGGCGTACGGAGCACTGCTCGGGACCACGATGGCCTGCTCTGTCCTCATGATCCTGATCTCGTTTGTGCCGGCAAAGGTTCTCCACAAACTGTTCCCACCGCTTGTCACCGGCATCACTGTCACCCTGATCGGAGCCCATCTGGTTGGCTCGGGGCTGAAGAACTGGGGTGGAGGAAGTGGGCCTTGCATCAAGCTCCCCGAGTCTGGTAACTTTGCCCTCTGCCCGAACGTCAATGCCCCGAATGCCCTCCGCTGGGGCCACATCAAGTACATGGGACTTGGCTTTCTTGTGTTCATCTCCATCATCATCTTTGACATCTTCGGCTCGCACTTCATGCGCTCGGCCGAGGTAGTGCTTGGGCTGATTGTGGGGCTGATCGTCTCCTGGACCACGGGGTATGTGGACACCAGTGTGATCAACGAGGCCCCCGTGGTGACCTTCGTGTGGGTCAAGACGTTCCCACTGAGCATCTACACCCCTGCGATCATCCCGATCCTGGTGATCTACATGCTGATTGCTGTCGAGTCGATCGGCACCATCACCGCTTGCTGTGATGTCTCGGGTGTGGAAGTCACTGGGCCGGTGTTTGAGACTCGGATCCAGGGCGGCGTGTTGGCCGATGGGATCAACAGCCTGCTCGCCGGAGCATTCACCAACCCGCCAATGTCCACCTTTGCTCAGAACAACGGGATTGTTGCACTGACCCGATGCGCCAACATCACCACTGGCTATGCCTGCTGCGTCTTCCTCATTGTCATGGGGGTCTTCTCGAAGCTAGCCTCGGTGTTCCTCGCCATTCCCGAGTCGGTGCTGGGCGGAATGACCACATTCCTGTTTGCGAACGTGCTGGTGTCAGGCATTCGCATTCTCTCCTACCTCAAGTGGACCCGTCGCGACCGCTTCATTGCTGCGGCCTCGATGACGCTCGGGATGGGCACCACCATCAAGGACGACTGGTTCTCGTATGCGCTTACCAACCTCAAGGGCACGAACACCGCAGTGAACGGGCTGATCATCTCTGCCGAGATGGTGGTGAACTCTGGCTTCACCATTGCGGCGATTGTCGCGATCATTCTGAACCTTGTGATGCCCAGGGAGATTGAGGACCTCGAAAACGAGGAGAATGGTCACCACCCAGTTTAGATAAACCTAAGATTATCAAAACCATGGACCGAAAAAAGGTCGGATATAACATAAGGATCAATTAGTGCACTGAATTGCTTTGGAACTCAATCTTTATATGGGGATAGTGATTCCATTTGGTTGTAATAAACCAGCTTAAGTTTCAAATCGGTTTCCAGTTTGAATATCATCGGGAAGAGCGAATATTTAGTTGGCATTTACTTATCCCACTAGGAAATATAATCCAACTTTGATTTTAGTGCTCAACCTTCCCGAGTATTGCTTTTACATGATCTCCGAATTTATCTTATATAATATATACCATGTGGTCATCTGTATATTCTGCAAAGTGCCATTGTCAGACCCTCCATGAATTTAGTTCTCGGGTGATGGATTAGCCTTGCAAGTTTTTGGGAACTGCCCAATATCTATTTATCATAGACCAATTCCCAAATTCTTCTGTTAACCTTAACCATCTTACTGATAGATGCGATTCGAATTTTACGTCCACCTAACAGACCAGTGCTCAAGGGAGTATGCCAATTGTCGCTGTTGTATAAATCTTTACAACTAAAATTTGACTGGTATGTTTGGGGTATAAACCTGGAGCCAGGCGAAGAATCGTAATAAGAACATTTTGAGACTAGATTTGGTACGGAAAGTTGAACTCCTGTATTAATATATCTTAGTGAACTCAAAATGTAAACTCGGTTTATTTTGAATACGAGAGGATCAAAAATCCTCTCAATGTACACGTCCCATAACATTTACGTTTGGCTGCGGCAACTAGACGTGAGGTTCAATCAAATTAGACTCAGCTTAGGCGTAGTAAGGTACATGTATAGATTGACTACAAATTTCTACCCAGCAGCTTAAGCTGGATGATGATCATTCTCCTCATTCTCAAGATCTTCAATCTCCCTAGGCATCACAAGGTTCAGAATGATCGCGACAATCGCCGCAATGGTGAAGCCAGAGTTCACCACCATCTCGGCAGAGATGATCAGCCCGTTCACTGCGGTGTTCGTGCCCTTGAGGTTGGTAAGCGCATACGAGAACCAGTCGTCCTTGATGGTGGTGCCCATCCCGAGCGTCATCGAGGCCGCAGCAATGAAGCGGTCGCGACGGGTCCACTTGAGGTAGGAGAGAATGCGAATGCCTGACACCAGCACGTTCGCAAACAGGAATGTGGTCATTCCGCCCAGCACCGACTCGGGAATGGCGAGGAACACCGAGGCTAGCTTCGAGAAGACCCCCATGACAATGAGGAAGACGCAGCAGGCATAGCCAGTGGTGATGTTGGCGCATCGGGTCAGTGCAACAATCCCGTTGTTCTGAGCAAAGGTGGACATTGGCGGGTTGGTGAATGCTCCGGCGAGCAGGCTGTTGATCCCATCGGCCAACACGCCGCCCTGGATCCGAGTCTCAAACACCGGCCCAGTGACTTCCACACCCGAGACATCACAGCAAGCGGTGATGGTGCCGATCGACTCGACAGCAATCAGCATGTAGATCACCAGGATCGGGATGATCGCAGGGGTGTAGATGCTCAGTGGGAACGTCTTGACCCACACGAAGGTCACCACGGGGGCCTCGTTGATCACACTGGTGTCCACATACCCCGTGGTCCAGGAGACGATCAGCCCCACAATCAGCCCAAGCACTACCTCGGCCGAGCGCATGAAGTGCGAGCCGAAGATATCAAAGATGATGATGGAGATGAACACAAGAAAGCCAAGTCCCATGTACTTGATGTGGCCCCAACGGAGGGCATTCGGGGCATTGACGTTCGGGCAGAGGGCAAAGTTACCAGACTCGGGGAGCTTGATGCAAGGCCCACTTCCTCCACCCCAGTTCTTCAGCCCCGAGCCAACCAGATGGGCTCCGATCAGGGTGACAGTGATGCCGGTGACAAGCGGTGGGAACAGTTTGTGGAGAACCTTTGCCGGCACAAACGAGATCAGGATCATGAGGACAGAGCAGGCCATCGTGGTCCCGAGCAGTGCTCCGTACGCCTCCGGGCACGGGAGGTACTGAGTGATGTCCCCATTGGCATTCTTCACTGTTGGGCAGTACCCCGACTGGTACATGTAGTCGAACGAGGACTCGGCAACAGGCATGATGGTGAATGAAGTCCCAACCACGGTGATCAGGCCGGTGCCCATGTAGTAGCGAGTCCCAGGAATCCTCCACCTCGTCATCTGGATCATCGACAACATGCCGCAGGTGATGAGTGATGCGGAGATGAGGTAGGAACGGTATTCAGTGTTGAGATTCATGTGCTGTGGCCCCGGGCCCGAGAGAATGATAGGAGGGGTGACCACACCAGCCAGCATGGCCAAGCAGTGCTGGAAGCCCATGATGATCGCGACGGCAAGCGGCAAGCGGTCCTTGATTCCAATGAACCTTGCGGGTGGCTGCTTTGCAAATCCAGGCAAGTTCGGCAGACAAAGGAACCCAATGTTGTATTCACCGATCCAGCCATCCTTTGTGCAGAGGTTGCGCAGGTACCACTTTAGATTGCTGTCTTCAGTATCGGGATAAGCTGCAGGCTCGGTTGAGATGATGTCTTTATCATCCATGCCAGAGTTAATTTCCACTTTCTTCATTCTTGGCCTACTTGGAATTCAACAGTTGGTCAGATATTTTTTATTTGGTTCGAGTCTCGGTTTGCTCTTTTTATTGCCAAAATCCGAGAAATAGGAAGATCCAGAAGCAAGCATATTTCCAACACTAGCTGAAATTGTGGCAACTGCAATATACGGCTTTACCCATAACTAATTTGCGTACAACTACTCACTTGTGCCATGTTTCTCCACGTTCACCACGGATATTGGTAATTTATCAGGATTTATGCTAAATTCACAATGATACCCAAACATTTAATTACCTCGATCTACGGTTTAGATGCAGAAACTCATGAGTCCGTTAGTTACGAATACTTTAAAATGTTCACCGCTTTGGTGAGGTACCTTTAAATTACCATTTCAGAAAAATACAAGTTCACCCTCTTGAATTTCCTTTTATTCAGTCACAAACAATCGTACAAAATCACCCTTTACAGGGTAAGCAATGCAATTTGAGTCAAATAGTACTGTATTTCACCACAAACACATTCTTGGATGTATCTGGTTGTCGGTAACTTGTGGAGAAACGAAATAGAACGACGCTAATTGAACTGGTCTGTTATATGCAATTTTTTAGGTGTGGTATTTCTGGCGAGTAACTGGGACAAGGGTGTCCACTCCACTCTGCGAATGTCATGGGGGTGTTCTCGAAGCTAGCCTCGGTGTTCCTCGCCATTCCCGAGTCGGTGCTGGGCGGAATGACCACATTCCTGTTTGCGAACGTGCTGGTGTCAGACATTCGCATTCTCTCCTACCTCAAGTGGACCCGTCGTGACCGCTTCGTTGCTGCGGCCTCGATGACGCTCGGGATGGGCACCACCATCAAGGACGACTGGTTCTCGTATGCGCTTACCAACCTCAAGGGCACGAACACCGCAGTGAACGGGCTGATCATCTCTGCCGAGATGGTGGTGAACTCTGGCTTCACCATTGCGGCGATTGTCGCGATCATTCTGAACCTTGTGATGCCCAAGGAGATTGAGGACCTCGAGAAAGAGCTGAACGATCACCATCCAGCCTAGTCCCCTTTTCCTTTTACAATCATTTCGTTCCTGATAGGCAACCACTTCATATGTTGACCAATCTTCGGTTTCCTGATTGGAACTCTTCTTTCCTGAACAATACCCTTGCCCTCCACCTAACCAGTGTCTCCTACTATGGGTTGCCCCATATTATCCTATCATGTAGTGAATAACGCATTTCCGTGCGGGGTCTCACCAAGTAGACTCACTTGCGAAATATTTTATGCGTGGACTAAGCACAACAACGAATGGAATTCAGTATCATTTACAATTGGGAGAGTAAGTTGATATAGATGAATCGTCAGTATCAGATTTAATTACCTCTCAATTAATTTAGAACATAATCCTAATCCTAATCCTAATCCATACCTGCAAATTCAATATGAATCATCGCTGTCAATCTACATGTTACATGGGTTGAGAAAGGTTTTATATAGAAGTAGAGTGATCGTGCTCTGCATTCCCAGGTATGTGCTAGCTCGGTAGTAAAATTGGAGGAGAAAAGGCAGTGTGACATAAGATATCACCATGAAGAATACCATTGGCGAAAACAAACAAGTTGCTTACATATCCGGATTCGGAGGTTCCGCATTTCAGGATAACATCCAACCTAAGCTGCCTTCACTTCCTCGACCACTCTTGCCAGCTTCTCCTTCACCGACTCGCTGACATCTACCTTCTTCTCACCTTTCACCAGATCGTCTTCCTCACTGCTGTCGACCTTTCTTGGGGTCACGACGCCGTCGGGATCCAGGTTCTGAGTGGATTCTTGATCGGAATCGGCCTCACCACTCGCTTTCGTATCCATCGCTTTCAGGAAAGTGGGCAGGTTGATTTTCTTTCCATTCGGGTACACCAGCTCTTGGGTGAACACATTACGCAACTTTCCGATGATCAAAGAGCTAAGCTTGGGCAGATCCTTGACTTTGGTGTGGTGTCCGAGAAGGGATTTGATGTTGATCTGAAGGTCGAAGTCCGGTTGGATCGACACAAACAGGTAAGTGCTCTTGTCGGAATTTTCGGTGAACTCTATGTACAGCTACGAGAAATCAGGTCAGCTCTTCACTGCTGGAACTGGGATCCGCCGGATGACTACTTACAGTTCCGTTGAACTTGGCTACGGACGCCACCAAGGAGACTGGCAATGCGGCTAGATATGCTTTAGGCCAGTTGACTAGGATCTGGGTGTCAATGCCGAGTGATATCTGATCATCGAATTCGAACGAGATCTCGGCACGCATCTTCGAACCGTCTTCCGAGGGTCGAATCCTTGCATCTTTGAACAAGGGGTATTCCGTTCCCAAGGATAATTCGGTCAGCGTGATATCTCCCTACAAGACGCGAACCGTTTAATGTTGAGCGTATCAGCCGAAGGGGGCGGTTGGCACCTCTTACCATGAAGTTCGGCTTGACACCGCTGTTTAGTGTTTCGTCAAATACCCGGATGAGTCTGCTGTTGGCCTGAGCCTCCCGACGTAGTTTGCTCAGGGTTTGGGCGAGCAACACGTTCAACCAGTCACACGATTCCGCTGGGTGTTCCGTCGCGTTGTATGCGGTTTTGGCTAGGATCTCAGCGTCCAAAAAGGTTCTGGAATCTCTGTGAAGACGCTAGAAGATTGGTTCAAATATTAAGTAGCTGTTCGGGAAACTCCGCCTTCCTGGCCAACGAACCTTCTCCTTCTCTGTCGCCTCCTTGTTGCGTTTCAGCAACTCGGACTTCCGGGAGATTCGGTCCCCATGAACGGGGTCTTCTAACAGTAGATATTTGACACAAACAACCACCAGTACCAAAATACTCAGTTGGCCAAGTAGGAGTCCCTTGGTAAAACTCCAGGTGGCCTGGGACACAGCTTGGCTTAGGTAATCACCCCATTCGGAGGACATTGTGAAGGAACGAGTTGTGCAGGTGTTGGTTTGAGTTGAGGTATGGCTGGAGGTAAATGTGCTGGCGTGAAGCTCAATTTGGTGGTAAAGTGGGAAGGAAAATTTTTAGATACTCGTTCGTGAGATGGATTTGCTATGCTGACTATGTCATCCGAATCGATTTCAGCCGATGCTCACCCGCTTTCCTAATTTGGGAATCCTACCGATGCGCACGCAAGCCAGCCTCCTTGCCTGCTGTTCCAGTGAACTGCGCGGTCCCCGCTTCGATAACCACGCGGGCAGTGATTCGCTCAAGAAACGTCGTTTCCTAAGATGCCAGACGACAGATGCCCCACCAGATTGGACATGGGTGGTAGGCGCTTCAATCTGGCCGAAGTGGAGCCAGCGTTTGTCTAATCTACAAAGAATACGGGATGTCAGTTACTTCAAATGCATATCGGCTGTCAGTGTCAAGAGCTGAAGAAGCACCACGCAATAAATCAGTTTATGAATTACAATTAGCGTTGCCTTAATTTCCGTGTGAAGCTTGAGGACCAATAATCCTCTATACACGTGACCATACCGCCATCAAATGTTTCTTGATCAGGTCGATTTGGGTACAGGAAGTGGAGCTGCAGGTGGTCTACTACATTAAAAAGGTAGAGTGGAGAAAATAGATGGTGATATCAAGCAAAAAGATACAGGGAAACTAGGCTGATTTGTGGTTGCTTGTATGATAGCTTCAATGCTTAGGCTGATGGACTGGCAATTGTTGACCAATATCCTCAACCATACATGGCCTGCTGAACTTCTGAGGTTGTTGTGGTATCAGTGGTCTCTATTTCTTTCTCATTTCAAGAACCATTATGGTGATGGCTGTTAGTTATCTCAGCTGTGCCATGGCACCTACACCTTGCAATGCTTCTGCTGGCAAACATTCCACATGGTGTATGCAAAGTCCTTTTTAAAAAGTTCCAACTTGATTTTCTTGTTGTATACATGATCTGGATGTTTTTAGTGCACACACTGAATGATAATTCTCCTGGCTTTAAGCCAAAATTTATACCTGCTGGATATTGGAAGTGGAACTTGCTATCATTGCTCAAGTGATGGGTAGTGAGGTACTTCTTGTAACTACACCTACTTGCTGACTTGACCTGGTTACTAAGACCCAAGTCCACAAATCTTAGAGATTTCTGCCCAAATTCCTTAATGAGACATGCCAGAGAACATTTTATGTTTGGATACCTGTTGCTTTATTAAAACTACTCTTGATTGTTCAAACAGCCCTAAGCTTTGTGTTGTAAGAGTTTCAGAGATATTGAGAATGATATGGAGAACTAGTAGTTCATGAGTTTCACTTGGTTATTTAATGAATGTAAAAGCAGTATTTAATCTTTTACATAATTGTGGCAAGACAATCACATGGAATATGCTGACCAGCTTCTAAGAGTATGTGTGCAAGGTTTGACACTGCTTGGACAACTTTGAGATATTTCATATTTGGAGTGAATGATATTTTGGTGAGCATATTCCAAGTAAGTCCAAACAGGGAAGCATAGGCTTTTGGAAGGCTCTAAGCTCTATTGATTTGGTTCAGTTCTGACCAAGTTGAGGTTTGTCTCCAATGGAGTAGCTACTTGCTTACAGTCTTCTATGTGGTACTTCTTATGTATTGCTAGAATATACCAGAACTAACTGAATGTGATAGTCTAGATATTCTTGTTGATGGAAAACTGTATCCATCAGTATTACATGAGCTCTTCAAGCTTGGATAATTTGAGCTCCTTAGATAGGCTGCATATAGTCTCTTCCAATGCTCTTTGGCTAATGGTGGCTATAATGAAATTATCTACATATGCAGCTGATAGAACAGAATTTGCTATATTTGGCTTATAGTAGACAATATAGTCAGTAATACTTCTCTGAATACTTGAGGACTTGAGGTTGGAGTTCATCTTGCAATCCCAGGCTTGCACGGACTGATCATGCTGAGATTTTCTATTTCACCTCAATATTTATTGAAGGACTTCGATATTGAAAGAGACTGGGGGTACAAGTATATTTGAAGTTTCCACTTGATGATTAGTATAATGCCAAAGTGCTACATTGACTTTTAGATGGTCTTGGCAAATCAAACATATAGAATATGCTTAGGAAGGTTCCAAAGACATTTATTTCAAGTGTGGGGCTGCTTGGACAACTTTGAGAAATTTCACCATTAGGTACCTGATATGATAATTAATATATCATGAGTGAATGACTACAAGGATTTTGCTTGGAATTCTCTATGTTCTGTAGGTAATAATCCAAGTGACTAAGTTAGGTGAGTATTTAGCTGCAATTGCAAAATTTGCAACAATTTTCATCCAACCTAGTCATATAGCTCATAGTGGACCACCTGGAGAATTCCAACCAAGCTCCTTGTTGGGATTTGCTTTTAAGGCTATCACCAAAAGCATCAGATGGCTAGAGCATACAATATGTTAAGGTTGTCCATACAGCCTCCAGCTGTGCACACATGCTAGTGGAAACTTCCTAATCCTAATATGTGTTTTCATTGCCAAGACCATGTAAAGCTTAAATGCCACATTTACATCTTGTAAATCAATAAGTGAAGGCTGTTGTAAGAGTTTTGAGCACTTTGTGTCATGATCACATGACATCCTTGACCTTTCATGATTTGACCAAATCAGGTTGGTGAAGAAATACCAGTTCCCTCTAGAAAGCTCTACCACATTCTAGCAACTTGTGGAAAGCTCCAAGTCAACATTACATAATGGAAAATTCTATGGAAGCTTCCCTTTGAAATTTATGTAGCTCAATACCATATATGGTTACTGCATGTCACATGACCTATTCACATGATCAGCTGACTCTGGGCATATCCCCATGTGATGTTCTAATCTGTTGTTTAGTATACTTCTATCTTGGCACACTTATTGTTCCTCACCCTAGAACCCTGTCAGTATTGACCAATATCTCTTGGCATCCATATTGCCAAAAAGTATATATAGTTCTATCCTCCCTTATGTTTTCCTTAGTGTGATAAACACAGGTCTTGAATAAACAGCCTTGCCTTGGAGATCCACCTTGCCTTGTTGATCCACCCCTAAGTCCTTTCTTGGTCCTGCCTTGCCTAGCTCTACTCTCCTGCCTTGTGTCTATTCATAACACTTTAGAAGTGACAGAGAGAACAAGTAGGTTGTGTGATTTCACTTGATAATTTATTGCCTATATAAATATATCTCTACTTACAATAGGCTTTGCATGACAAACATGCAAAATATGTTCAGGAAGGTCCAAAGAGCATATGTGCAAGATATGGGGTTGTTTGGACAACTCTGCAATATTTCATGTCTTGGGTACACAATGTTTTGGTAAAAATAATCAAAACATATCCCAACAAGGGGTTTGAGTAGAATTCTGTGAGATTCACGGGCAACAATCTGGCTGAGTAAGGTAGGTGAGTATTTAGATGGAATTGCATGCATTATAACACTCCCACTCTGTAAAATATTCATATTGACTAGTCCTTATTGTGATCTGAGATATTTAAAGTTGTCTCTAGCTAGTGGTCTGGGAAATATGTCTGCAATAATTTCATATGCAGCTACATTAACTAAGCTACTTATAATAGCTTCACATATGAAAAAAAGACTTTCATGCATGTGCATAGACTTGGCATCAATACTTGAATTTATGCCAAACTGTATATATCCTTGATTATCTGGAGATAATATAGTAGGAGCACTTTGCAAAAAGCCTCAGCCTTAAAAAAGCTTTCTTAGCCACATTGCTTCTTTCTTATTCTCAGAGGCTGCCTTCTCAAATATCTTGAAATTGGTCCTTTGGAGTAAAGAAAGGTTTATGCTATGGTGGATCTTCTGCCTTCTGCATATTGTCCCAATTAGTATCATGGTGTCCCACAAGATTTTGTTCTGAGCCCACATAAATGCACCTTAAGCATATACTGGCAGAGATATCCAGACATGTATCAAAATTACTAGGAGAGTCTTGGCTTTCAGATAGCACCAAGCACTCTTGATGTGATTGAGTTTTGAACAAGCTAAGGTCTGACTCCATTGGGGTAGCTGCTAGCTGACAGACTTCCACTTGGTGCTCTTTAAGTATAACTTGGGTATTCCTGGACTGGCTTAGGGTGATATTCAGGGTACATCTGTGTAAGGAGAACTTTAGGACTCAATAGTAATCCTATAAAAAACAATAGTGATGATCCTGTCAAAAGGCTGTCACAAAATTTAGATTCTGTGACTAAGAGGTGTGGATACCATTGGGATATGTATCTCTTGGTGGCAAAGGCACCAATGTCATATTGTCTGTTGCCAGGGCCACTGGTGCTCACTGCATGTGCCCCACTACAGGAATCAACAGTTAACTTTCTGATTGCTGAGTCAGAATTCTGGAATAAGGCTCTCATCCCTCCTCTTTGGAAATTGGTGGGAATCCTCCTTCCTTCTTTGTCAGCAAGTAATTCATCAGCATCAAACTGTACAGTTTCATCTCTTAGCAGCTGACTAAGCTCTGAGCACTCTCTTCTAGCATGTTGAATAGAGTCACACCAGATACAGTGTCTGAGCAATGGCCTTTGGCCCTCAGTAGCCACTTCAGCTCAGCCATTAGTCTTGAGGGCTAGCTGTTGCAGCTGCTCAGCAAGTTGATTAATTCTGTTGGTAGTGTAGGTTTGCTTGTCAAAGGCAGCACTTCCTGACTACTTGGCTGACTGGTCTGGTAGATTAGATTTTGAGAGTCTCATAAAGGTGGAAGTCTGTTTTGCCTCTAGGAGAGCACATTTCATCTCTGCAAAGCATTAAATGCCAGATTTGTCATACTTGGCTGCATGTAGGTCAACTTTCTTTGCCAAGTCCTGGGGAAGTCCCTGGGCAAGGCAAAGTGTCATAGTAAGCTCAGTTATGGCCTGCAACTCTAGGGGTGGATTGGCCATGTCTTCATGCTGTAGAATGAATTTTTCAAGAGGTAACTTGGAAAGTCCAGTCCTTCCAAAGTGTCTCAGGTCATTGATTCCATAGTATATAAGGCATCTACCATGCTCAGTTTGTAGTTAGGGCTTCATTAAGGTCTAGTCAGTGAGAATGCCTCCTTATCTGAGAAGCTTAGTGGTAATATGGTCAGTGCAGTAGTATGGGAATTCTTCAGCAATATCTTGTTCAGAGAGGCTGAACATCTTGCAAAGCTTCTCCCACTGGTATATGAAGCTTTCCACATTCTTTCCATCATACTGTGGGGCTTCATGTGAGAGTGGGTATGGCATAAAATACATGTTCACTAGGTAGGTTGGTGTTGTAATCTTGCTAATACTGATAATCTCCTTTCAATTAGTGGATAATGGCTTAAATTGTCTGATAAATTTTGTTGGGTCCTAGGGAGTTTGTATGAGCCCCCCATGCCGGGTGCCAAATATGTGGTGGTGCATAGTACAAGGGCAAGACATGTCCAACACTTCTCAAGTGTTTTGTGTATGGGGTGCTCACTGGGTGCAATAACCTCTGGCAAAAGTGTGCTAGGAGTACTTGGGTTCTGTTTCTAATATAATGTGATGGGGAAGAAAGCCACATACTTGCCAAGGGAAAAACTATTGAGCTACAATCCCCAACTTGGTTGGTGTCTCAACAAAAGTATGTGCTGGGTTCAGTGTCCTTTGAGATGCAAATGAACTAAAGCTTCCAAAGTCAAAACAACTGTACACTCCTCCAGCAGGGACTTGATAAGAATGCAGCTGTGGTTCATAGTTACAAAGACAGAAAATTATCTTTGCCTGTGCAAGAACAAGCTTAGGAAAAAATCAAATATAATAAAAGATACCTATTCTAAGTATTCGTCACAACTAGTGCCTCCAAGGTCAGTTGGCTGTCAGAGTGGTTTCCTAGGAGTATCCTGTGGTTTGGAATTAGAAGTTCCGGTAGCAGTAGGTAGCACTGATAACACTAATCAACAAGTTGGTATATTGATAAAAGGGATGATGTTTTATTGTTGGGGGATTGCCTTCCCTATATACTTCTCTCACTGGCTTAGTGATTACTAATCATGCTGTTCTGGAAGGTTCTGGATATCAATAGAACTCTGAATGACATCAGAATAGGCCAAGAATTTTTAAGTAGATGCTGGAAGGTTCCAAGAGGTACAGCACATCCATCCAATTCAGGGATCAGTATTCTAAAACCTGTGTGACATTGGGATACAATATATGGAATGAGAATGGTAGAGATAGTAACACAACTTGATCATGTTTTACAGGTCTTAGTGCAGGCACTTGCCTGATATGGAAGTACTTACACCTAATAACCTTACATCAAGTGAGAGATAACTTGTACAATAAATAATCAGGTCTCATACTCAACTGGCTTATGCAATACTACTGATCAGATAAGACAAATGGGATAAAATTCAAATAAGTGTAGCAGAGAAATAGGGAAGTAAACAATATGAGAATGGCCACATCTGTCAGTGGGTGTCAGTGTGACCCCATTACAGCCCTTACACCCCTATTTTCTGACACATTCTTTACCACATCAGCCCTCCCAATGATATATATAAATTTGGATTCAGTCATGTGGAGAAAAGGAAATATATTTGATTCAATAATCATAAATCTTTACCACCTCCTTACCTCCTGCTAGAAGCTATTGTGAGCCAAGTGGCCCTGAATTGACCTACAAGCTCTCCCAACTAGCACGCACAGCTGGTATTTACTGACACATCTAGTGCTATCTTGGCAGAAATAGCATATGTGCAGACAAGACTACCACTGATGAACTGAAAGAGAGCAAAGGAAAGAGATAGAATGCCCCTGAGTGGTTTGATATGTTTGAGAGGGTTGTGGTCAAAGCAGGATGGGATAACAATGGAAAAGTGAGGGAGTTTGCAAGACATATGGATGGGTCAGCATAGCATAACATTGTGGGCTGGAAGATACACTCTAAGGCAGCTGGAATGCGCTAACAGAGGCCCACAAGTCTTGCATTCAATATGCCAACAAGAATTACTCCCTGTGAGAGATAATATGGTCCTGCATGTGGATCCAATCCAGATCAGCCATCAGGATCCCACAAGGAATCCCTTACAGTGCCAGCTGCATGGAGTTATTGACCTTCCATATGACCTTCATTTACTTCAGCAGACCCAGCTGGCTGGTACATCCAATTGCCTAATTTGACGAGAAACTTGATGATATTTTGGTGGCCTCATTGCTGACATCCACTGGCATTATCACAGCAGTACAGTGA
>MCFE01000871.1:0-29276 GCA_002104905.1 Basidiobolus meristosporus CBS 931.73
ACTGGCATCAACACCTCTTGGTTGTGGGATTTAAATCTTGCAATAGGCTTTTGACCAGATCATCCATTTATATTTCATAGGGTCAGTCAAAGTCAGCTGCCCTTTCATCTTGACAGAGCTCTCTCCTAATCCAGGAGAAGATTCCCAGTCAGCCCTGTTACTCCTGCTACTGCCACTGGGCTATCTGCAATTTTGGAAATGCTATTACCCTCCTATATCAAAACAAATAAACTACCTCAAGGATTGAGGTACCTATATACATAGATATACTGATGTTCAATACAAAGCCAGGGATCTTGCAGAAGTTATTCTTCACAAGAACACTGGCAAATAGTTTAGAAGAGAAGTAAAGTGTATGCTTAGTTGGGAGCTCTGGGTACACTCAAACATCATTTCAACAGTCTTCACTTTATATCATTCTCTCTGGAAAACAAGCTACACAAGTGAATTATCAGTAAATTGAAACTTCTATTTAACTCCAGGTCACCAACTTCCTTGGGAAATAGAGAGTTAGCAAGCAGTTTTATTCCATTCTCCACTTGACTTTGACAATCAGTATGTTTGGGTAGCAGTGAAGTCCTAGTTCATCTGGTAAGTTTTGTGCAATCTAAAAATCTACACTTTAACTTGGCTTCTTTATTTATGATATCAAATTAGAAGCTCACCCTTTGGCAAGACCTATGGGATATTAACATTGGAAAAGAATGCTCTCTTGAAGGTATAGGAGTAGAAGACTTGAAGTACCAGAAGAAATAACAAATGTCTTTAGCTGCATGTCTCAATATCAAAGACAAACTGCTGATTCCATGTTCAGGAGCAAAAATTGTAAGGAATGCCTGGAAGGCATTAGAAGACACCTCTCAGTCATGTTCAGCTGCTGAAAAAATGTATCTTAGACAAGAATTGTTTACCATAATGATTCCCCTAGGAGAAGAAAGGCAACTGTCTCTCCCTCACAAAAATACCGATATTAATCCACTGCAGTACATAGTCATTGGAAAGGCTCATGAACTCAAGTTATAATCTGTTATAAATTCATAACTTCTCGTATCAAGCAGCTAGAGTATAAAGTTGAAGACTCAGCCTCGGTGCGGGTCTATGCAATTGAGCTTATCTTTATCTCACAACTCACTAAGAAAAGGTGCACTAGGATGCTATAGTACTAGAGTACCAGTTTAACCGCTGAAAATGGGTTTATGCAGTGTAGTGGAATGTCAGCCACAATTGGAAGTACTAATCTATAACCAGATGGTGCTCCTTCTTTCTTGCGATGCCTTTATCTCAAATTTACAGCAAGCTGCCTCGTGGAGCAGATAGCTTCCTACCTTTTGCGACACCATACATCCCCCACATATCATCACTGCTGGGCAAATCTTCCAACCGATTTATTGTAAGTAGCAATTCTCAGAGTCCAACGCTTACCCAGCTGATGAAGACAGAGGAGAGGCTAAAGTTGAGGCCCCATGCTTTCTCTTTTTGCCCAATCTACCTGGAATCTGAAAAACAGCAGTGTAGCGGTGGCCTTTAGATTTGGATAGCACCGAAGTGGTTCCATGCTCATCGACGCATGGCCTCCAGAACCACAGCATATTGTGGCTGAGTGGCACTGCAACCTTGTATTTGGGGATAATGAAGTACTGCTCTTCGGTATCGCCATCAAGGAAACATACGCCTATAGCATATTGTGACTTGTCCTTATCAACATGAATCTTTGTGGAATAATCTTTTGTCGCGAAGAAGCTTGGGAGTGAGGTGTCCTTATGTAACAAAGGCATCTGATACTCCAATTGAATCTTTTGCCAATCTTGTTTCACATCGGGTAGAAACACATCTACGAAGCTCTGGATTAACACTGCCAATGCCTCGGCATTCTTCTGGATCTCGTTTATATGATCAACATCGGATTTCTTCAGGGATGGGATGCTGTAAAGAGAGATTCCGGACATATTCCCGCCCCGCGGGCTTCTATAGCCCACGCCGAACATTTGACCGGTTATATACTTTGATTTTCGAATCAGATTATTCCGGTAGCCAGGAATGCTTCGCAATGTCTCCAAAGAGAAATCCGCTTGGTCTTTGGAGAACGGGTGCTGGATAACTCCGAATACAATGGCGTCGTTTTGCAGCAGAAAAGTGGTTCTCTCTAAGATCGTGAAGCTTTTTATGTCCCGCATGTATATTTCGACATCCTCAAACTGAGAGCAAAAGGATCTAGCTTCAGAAACGGCAAATCGGCATTCGAAGTTGGTTAATCCCTACGGTTTAGAGGTTGTAAACACAGGGAAGAAGAAAACGCATATGTGTGTGTAAGGACGTCGGCGTACCTTGACAATCAACCCTTTCCTGTGGAAGTTCATTTCTCTTACTTTGAACCTCTGGTAGGTGCCATATAAGATCCTCAGCTTTTGAATACCCGGAATATCTTGATACATGGGGCTTCTCAGTCGGTTGCTTAAGTAGTTGAAGATATGGGGCCTTTTGGAATCCTACAAAACTATTGGTGAGAAATGGAGTCGGTAGCATGACGTTTCTAGCGGAACCAACTTCGAGAGTAACGAATTGATTTGCAAACTCAAACAGTAGATGTTTATCAGTAAGCAAGGTGGCAAGGTGGGATGGATTGTTTTCAATCAACTCTACCAAGGATGCAATCCACCTTCTCCAAGGTGCATAGCGATCTATCTTGGATTCGTTCATTACAGTGATAGTTGTGGGATCTGTTGGCTTTTAAGCTCACCTCGTTTCCATGTTACACTCGATGGTCACAGTCATGGTTTGCAGGAGATGGTTAAAAAATTGAACGCGGATGGCGTAACTATGTTTTGGTAGGATCTTCTGGCCAATAGATGGCCAGTAAAATTACATATTGCGCTACACTCGAAATTGCGCTACAACCACACTGACTGTTTAATGGGAAGTGGAGTGACAGCTACCTCGCGCTTATCTAGACAGGCTGCGTGATGGCTCATTCTTTTGCTATTAATTACTTTTACGCGCCATTCCAATGATTTAACTTCACGACTTTGACTAGTTTCTCGGCTGCGGGACCATGGAAGTATAATCTTTGAATATATGGAAGCCTCTCGGCTTCCATCGGCACAGAAAAATGATATATTGTTGGAGATATATATGGTCATTATTGGAGGATATTGCAGCAAATTATGATTCATCGCTACCGGGAAATCCAACCATCATAGTAAAGTCTGTGCGGATGGGAAGCCCGAAATCCGCCCATACATCGTGATTGGCGCAATCGCGCTATGGTTGGAATATTGGTAGATTGCCCTGCACCAATAGACACCACCCCATCACTTTCCGATTATGGCAATGCGGAGTAAGGAAGTGCTTTAAACTACTACATCATTGAATCAAAGATTAAGGTTGGGAACAACCAGTGGGAAGTAGTAACGCAGAACTTGATTCACCTGCTGCGTCATCTGCTCATTGAAATCTATGATCTTCTTTCCTAATCCAGCAGAAAGTATATTACCAATCTCAGTCCTAATTAGTGCCCAGGAGGTGAACACAGTTTCGGGAAAAAGAATAGCAGTAATACAGCTATGCACATTCTATGTGGTTGATTTCTTCTATCTCCGTTGATTGCACTTTCGTTCCTAACCGCACAAGATGCGTAGTTGCATATACGGGAATTGCGCCACAAATACGCATCCAATTCCACATTGTTGGGTAATTAGCATCTACTCAGAAAATGCTCGAGGATAGAGACAAGAAATCGGTGATTTATCTGTATATGCGTTTGTATTCCCGCAATATGCATCCAAGTAAATACTAACCTGACACCCTTGAAACATAACGTAACTTATAACTGCACCTATAGCTCTAGTCAAACTAACTGGATCTCGGCATTAGTTTACAACCATGAATAACCTTTACATCCGCCATCGCATGTCAATAACATGCGATATTTGAGTGTTCAACCATGAATTGTAAACATGCTCTTGGTTGCTTTGTGTGTTTCAAGACTCATGGTTGGGCAGCTCCGGCTGCTAATGCAAATTGTAGCTGTTATTATTGTTTGGGTTGTTGCTCTACTTGAAGTTAAATGGATATGCCAACTCCAAGAATGAGCTAATATCTTACAAACTTGATCTCTAGCTGATTTAGGTGCTAGCAATGGGCTACATAGGATCCAAAGGTACATGGACAGTTTCAGTGTAAACTAGATAATCACAACAGATACAAGCTACCTCTAGAGCTATGAGCAATACCATATTTGTAATCATAGCGGAGGTGAAATGCATTCCAGGATCTGATTTAAAATCATCTAGTTGGTAGATCCAATATGATATTTTACTTGGGTATTGGCTACTATTGGATGCAATTGCCCATTAGTTTTGTAAGCATTAGATATGTGATCATTCTCATTTCCTGTTTGACCGGATTCTAGTTAGGAAATGAATTGCGCCAGCTGATTGTCAAGATGTAATTATTCAAACCGGTAGTTGATCCTGATTGGGAAGAGTCTCAAGATACATTTCTACTAAGATCGTAAGGTATATAGTAGCGGCAGTCAGGTTGTAGCTGCTATAGGAGTATAGAGGAGGATCAAGAGGCAACATTATTTTTCTAGCCAACCTATATGTAGGGCATGATGCAAATCTTACATTTGCACTCGAATGTTTACACTAATCTAGTCAACAAAACCCTGCTCTGAACCTTGCTGATTCCAGCTCAAATTCATGCAGTCAATCTTTTGCCCTCACAGCAACATCAAACATAATCAGGAGACTGATGATAACTATTTATTAAGATACTTATAAAGCAGCTTTATCAGTACTCCAGATACTAATGGCAATCAGACCCTCAAAGTTGACTAAATACCTTGAAAAATTTCAAACTTGGAACTCATCTAACTTTCAGCTGGTATTCTGATTGTATTTTGTTGATACGAGCTCGTGTTTTTCTTCCAAACTTTTAGTTGCAATTTTAGTGGAGGTAATAGGCAGCTGATTATAAATTATGGTATGAATGCTAGTTGGCCTATTCTCCTGCTGAAAATATATCTGCTTGTCTTCCTAATAGCTAGTACCTGTGATTCTGAGAGAGAGATGTCAGTTTTGAGAAACCTGGAATTCAGCAAATGATGGCATTATGCAGGCTTTTTTTTAATATTTTCTGTTAAGTAAAAGCTCGTAGACTTCATACATATGCTCTGAGGAACCTTCTTAATGTATTAAACTTGCTTTAGCGTACCATTCATCATTATGTCACATACCATTCTCTCAATTAGCTACATTAGGATAGTAAATAAGTCAGCTTTATCTTACTCTGGCACTTTATATTACTATATGAAGCTACATCACGCTGTTAGCACTCATTGGCACTATAAGTGTTACCCAGTAATATTACTTAAGTCAGTTGACATAATATGTATTATTGATTTTCTTGTGTAGATTACTCAAGCAAGGGAATGGTTAAGGCATGATGTGTCTTAATTGTTAAAGTTATAACATAAATACAACAGTGCAAGTTTTATATGTACCACTCACAAGACGTTTGTTGGTGCTTTGTGTCAAGACTACTCTGTGCATATTAATATAGAAGTTTATTTTTCACTTTGAACTAAGTTATCTGATCAGTGTCTCAAGTATGCATAGGGCTTGCTACAAGTAGCTTTGCACTTGACCACTTGCAAACTAAAGCAAAGTTACAGCAAGATAATACTCAAGTATCACGCACCATGTATTATGCATGCCTCAAGAAAACATCACTATGCGTCCATAATGAAGTCCTAGTCAGTAATGTCAGAAATCCGGTGGACTGCATTGGGGATGACCCACAAAAAAACCGAAAAGGTCGTTTGCAAGTACTGAAACGCGGTTTTCATTGCAGGTTCTTAACTGGACCTCAAGGCCATGCTGGGTTGTATAATTAAGATTGAATGTGTAGTAAAAGACATACTGTTGATGTGCACTATTTTTCTTTCATTTATATATATAGGTAGAGTGCTTGAGAATCAAGCAAGACCTGAGGCAATAAGCTAATATATCCATAATTTGTATGCACTTCAATATACGACTGATCCCACTACTGATATAGCATTTGATTTTGCTCGGCTGGATGAGTGTATAAAATTGCTAGCGAGAAGGTAGAGTGAAGGCTAATACGCTAACAATGCATTTTCTTTTAGGCGATTGGGGAGAGGGCAGTATAATATGTAGTCAATGAAACAAGATGCAAAATTCCCAACCAAATATAACTCCATACACTTATTCCACGCTCATTGACCAACCCTCTGTCAAATCAGATGTAATGGAAAATCCCAGGTCCACTGATACGCTAGGTATTGCACTTTATGTACAGGAGTAGTTCTAAACTTGTGTATTTAGTGGCGAGTAGCTGTGTAAGAATTCCCGATTGGATTGAACATGTTTGCTTAGACAAGCAATAAACTGGAGGTAATAAAGTACTGACAACTTTAACTATCATCTATTAGGAATACATAATTCTGTAAGTGTTATATATTGATGTATGTTGGCTTCCTATTGGCAAGGTGTTTGCCCTTCTACATCACCTTGCTCTACTGTGCAAGTTTGGCTGTTACCGCCTTCCTCCCCTCCACTATTCGCTGCATCAGGGGTATTTTCCATTTCGGAGTCACTCGGTGGAAGGTCGCTACCACTAGCTTCAACCCTCTCATTATTGACAGCATCATTAGGGCTGGCCTCAGGATATCCATCACCATTACTTTCACTACCAGCTTCGATATTACTACTTTCAGCACTAGTATCAGAATCACTGGCCACGACATCCTCGCTTTTGGCGCCGGTATTCCCGTTTTCAGTACTAGTCTCAGGATATCCGCTATCGGGGTCGGCTCCAGTTTCTCCACTTGGGGTGCTCCCCTCAGTCTCTCCGCTTTCAGTGCTGCCCTCAGTATTTTCGACACTACCCTCTGTGTATTCGTTTTCGTCACTCTCTCTATCTACAGTCCGGTCCTCTGTATTCTCGGCCCCACTCTCCTCGGGACTTTCTTGGCTTTCTTCATCTTTCGAGGCGGGAGTAACTGGTTCATCACTTCCATCACTTTCAGAACCAGTTTTGTAGTCACCTTCATTATCAGCACTATCGACACTGTCTTCAGCATCACTTTCAACGCTGTCACCATTTCCAGAATCGGATTTGCTTTCAACACCTTCATCAGAAACATCATTCTTACTAGAGCCATAAACGGTTACCCCACCGTCGTTATTTTGGCTGCCCGTTCCATCTTTGCCATCTCCTTTATCTTGAGTATCGAGCTTCTTGGTATCGTTACTGTTGTCTGTATCGGCGGTTTTGCCTTCTTCATTGCTCGGGATACCGTCTTTGGTATTGGCTGCGTCATCCTTTTCGGATTTCGAAGTGTCTAGCTCCTTTTCACCGCTACCCTTACTACAACCCGAACCATCTCCATCACCATTGTCACCAGAGCTTTCACCAGCTCCAGAATTATACGAGTCGGCTTGGTTGCCATTTCCAGCATTAATACCAGTGGCACTCCTACCGCGGCCCTCATCATCTCCAGCTTTGTATCCATTCTCATCGTTGTTACCACCATTTTCAGGTTCACCCCTAAATTTTGGACTGTTCTTCCCTACATCGTACACCCCCGCACCGCTTGACTCGCTGGCGATACCTTTACCACTGCCGTCGCCGTTCCCGACATTGAAAATATCTATGATGTCGTAATCGCCGCTGCTTCTAAGCCGGATTCTTCGGTCCAAGGCTGCGGTGTGGATGACTGCCAACCCGGAGAGTAGGCATAGGACTTTGGAGGCTGCGAATCGCATGTTGTAGTGGATGTCAATGTATTTTGGTGGTAATCTCGACGTTCTAGTCCTGATTTATACTCGCCCATGACTTCGCCCCCCCCCCAACCTTCGATTGCTCCTTATTAGTGCTCCACTGTAAGCACCTCCCCCTTGCCTCCAATCGGTTTATGCACAGTGATGCCTCTAATCAGCCGGTGTGCGTGTGAGGTGGCTATGACAAACAAAGCCAAGTGATGCCACTAATCACCCAACAGCATCTACCCGATGAAAGTTGTTTGTAATGGCCCAGGAAAGGCAATGGTCGCAGTAACTGTGTGCCTACCCCAATTATACTACGGGCGCATATTCTCTAATGCTGATAAACTCCGCATTCTTTCTTGACATCTATTCTCCTTTTAAAATCATTATGAAGACGAAAGAGGGTAGAACCGCTCGTCGAGAGCTTAGCAGTAAAGTAATTAACCAAACATACATTACATGTCGGTAAGATATGTGACTGTATAATACGTGATTTATTAGTTATTTATGATGACAATGCTTTGGGTTTACCAATCTAACTTCTTGGGCTTTTGCTTGGGGCTGGCTGTGGGCTTGATGGCTTTCCCACTGTACTCTTTACCGTCCAGCCATGGCCATTCGTTAGTTCTTTTCACTTCGAACGCCTTGATCTTTTCGCTCTTCTGCATGGTAAGACCGATATCATCCAATCCATTGACAAGGCAGTGCTTGCGGAATGGCTCCACGTCAAACTCTATTTCACCATCGGGATGGCGGACGACCTGGTTTATGAGATCCACCTCAAGCTCAGCTCCTTGCTTTGCAGCCTCAGCCAGAGTATCTACATCAGCTTGGGGAAGCACGATCGGAAGCATGCCATTTTTGAATGTATTGTTGAAGAAGATATCTGCGAAACTGGTGGCGATAATGCAGCGAATCCCGAAGTCGTTGAATGCCCATGGTGCGTGTTCACGTGAGCTGCCACACCCAAAGTTAGGTCCTGTGCACACCAGGATCCGTGCTTGACGGTAAGGCTCCTGGTTCAACACGAAGCTTGGGTTTTCTTCCCCGGTGCTGGGATCGTAGCGCAGCGCGTAAAACAATGCGCTGCCAAGACCTGTGCGCTTAATCGTCTTCAGGAACTGCTTAGGAATGATCATGTCCGTGTCTACATTAGAGATATCTAGAGGAGCAGCGTAGCCCCTGAGTGTAGTGAACTTCGGCATCCCAGAGACAGCGGGTGCTTGGCTACCAGCAGATGGGCTAGAAGCTGGCGCATCAGTGACTGGGTCTGCTGCATTAGCGGCTTTTTCGTGGTTCTCGAACTGTGGTTCGATCACTTGAGGAGCTGAGGATTTTCTAGGCTGTGGTAAATCGGCTGGGACAAGCTTACGCACATCAGTGAGGTAGCCCCTGATGCCGGCAGCAGCAGCCATGGCAGGGCTCATCAAGTGGGTGCGACCACCAGCGCCTTGACGGCCTTCGAAGTTACGATTGCTAGTACTGGCGCAACGCTCGCCAGGGCTCAACTGGTCAGGATTCATACCCAAACACATGGAGCAGCCAGCCTCTCTCCAGTCGAAACCGGCCTCCTTGAAGATGGCGTCCAGTCCTTCTCTTTCAGCTTGAAGCTTGACAAGACCGGATCCTGGGACAACCATGGCATACACCCAATCGGCAACGTGGTGACCTTTCACGATCTGGGCTGCGCTTCGAAGATCCTCAATACGGGAGTTGGTACAACTGCCGATGAATACTTTGTCAATCTTAACTTCTTCCATTGGGGTGTTCGGCACCAAGCCAATATACTCCAAGGCTCTTTCCATAGCGGCACGCTTGGCGGGATCCGAAACTTGGCCTGGATCAGGGACAACCCCGTCAATAGGGACCACATCCTGTGGACTGGTACCCCAGGTAATAGTGGGGGCAATATCGGCAGCATCGATCTCTACATTGATATCGTATACGGCATCAGGATCGGAGCGAAGAGTGTTCCAATATTGAACCGCATGATCCCATTCGTTGGCGTTTGGCGCAAGTGGCTTGCCGCGAAGGTAAGCGAAAGTTATTTCATCGGGAGCGATCATACCGGCACGAGCACCTGCTTCGATCGCCATGTTACAAATAGACATTCTTGCTTCCATCGACAAGGTAGAGATGGCGGAGCCACAGAACTCGATGACACAACCAGTACCACCGGCAGTGCCAATAACTCCAATAGCATGAAGGACAATATCCTTGCTGGTGACACCAGGGGCTAGCTTCCCCTCGACCCGGATACGCATATTCTTCGACTTCTTCTGCAAGAGTGTCTGGGTGGCAAGGACGTGTTCGACCTCAGAGGTACCGATACCAAAAGCCAGAGCACCGAAAGCACCGTGTGTAGAGGTGTGGGAGTCACCGCAAACGACAGTGGTTGCTGGAAGGGTGAATCCTTGCTCGGGGCCAATGACGTGCACAATACCCTGGCGGCTATCATCCATGCCAAAGTAAGTGAGTCCGAATTCCTTAACGTTGCTTTCCAGAGTCTCACACTGAGTTCTTGAGTCAGCCTCATGAATGAACGTGGAGATATTCTTGAAGTTCTTGCGGTTGGTTGTGGGGATGTTGTGGTCCACGGTAGCAAGGGTACAGTCAACACGGCGGACACCGCGTCCGGCGTTTCTCAACCCCTCGAAGGCCTGTGGGCTGGTGACTTCATGAACAAGGTGTCTATCAATGTAGATCAAGCAGGTTCCGTCTTCTTGACGATCGACCACATGGTCGTCCCAAATTTTGTCGTAGAGAGTGCGAGGCATCAAATTTGATCGAATGGTAACGAGAACTAACTATATATTTACAATACAAAATGAACTTGTAGAAATAATGGTCTGGGGTTAGGATTCATGGAAGCAGGCTTATATACAACCCCCACCCCACTGATCTTATCATCATAACTATGAATCATCCCACATCCAAGTGATACAAGACAAAAGCGTCCATTGACTCACATTGATGCATTAAATAAGTCAACTCTCCCTTTCCACATCAGCTGATACCATTGATCCTGGCTATCCATATATGCTCATGTGTTTCCATGTTTGGAGGTTTGCTCGACATGCATACTTGGGCTCGGTGTACAGTATACAGTGTACAGTGCAATTAGAAATGATGACTGGAGTAAGTTTCATCGGCCTCATCTTCCCTTTGAAGATCCCAACCAGCACCGGCGCAAGCGAGGGCAACCTGCACCATTCTGGCTTTGCGGGCCAACGTAGGAACCCATGAGAGGTGTGGACAAGACAATACCCTAGACGAAGTTGCCTGTCTCAGACACACTGGCAAATAGCATCTCCGGTGCAACCCCAAACTGACTCCCTGTCATGCACGACCTTGTTTACGATTCTTGCTTTAGATTATTGTAGCTTTATTGCAACGTTGGAAATGATTTACATACAGAGATGAATGGGGTGTGTTTAGATTTGACTCTTTTGATGGACGTTTCTTACAACATCGTCAACGGCACGAGCGAAATACTCGACGTTGCCAGTGTTCAAACCGGCCATGGAGATACGGCCGTTGTCAGTAAGGTAAACGTGATACTTCTCTTTGAGCACCTTGACTTGGGCAGCAGTCAAACCGGTGAAGGAGAACATACCGATCTGGTCAACAATGTGGTTCCAAGTGCCAGGGGTTTTCAACTCTTCGGTCAAGTATTGGAAGAGCTTCTGGCGCATCTCCTTGATGCGGTTGGCCATGATTTGGAAATCGTCGACCCACTCTTGGAACAACACGGGGTCGTTAAGGACCAAAGAGACGATACGGGCACCAAAGGCCGGTGGGTTCGAGATGGTAGCACGGTTCAATTTCTCCAATTGGGATCTGACACTGTTGTTGATCTCGGAGTTCTGGCTCACGACGTGCAGAGCACCACAACGTTCACCATATAGACCGAAGTTTTTGGCGAAGGATTGAGCAACAAACAATTCGAAGCCCTGCTCGACGAAGTAACGGACTGCAGCGGCATCGCGGTCGAGGTTACCGCTGGCGAAACCTTGATAGGCGCAATCAAAGAAGGTGAACTGCTTCTTGGCCTTGATGACTTCGGCGATCTTCTTCCATTGCTCCAATGTAGGATCAACACCAGTAGGGTTGTGGGCGCAAGCGTGTAACAGCACGATGGCTCCCTCGGGAGCAGCCTCCAATGAGCGAATCATGCCATCGAAATCGAGGCCGTTGGTCTCACGGCTATAGTAAGAGTATTGCTGGACATCCAAACCGACCATCTCGAAAATAGCCTTGTGGTTGGCCCAGGTGGGGTTGGAGATGAGGACAGTCTTGCTCTTGTTATAGAAACGAGACAAGAAGAGAGCACCAAGGTAAACAGCGCCAGTGCCGGAGATCGACTGAGCAGAAACAGTGCGGTTCTCAGCGATGGCGGGGCTGTTGGGACCGAGGATTAACTTCGCGGCAGCTTCGGTAAAAGAAGGAAGACCACGAATGGTAAGATACTCATGGTTGAGGTTGGGATCGCTCAAGAGAACTTGCTTAGCCTGTTGATACGATTTGGTAAGGGTGAGCAGGAGCTAGACCAACGAGTTTACACTGAGCCAAACCTTTTGAACAACAGGAAGAACCCAAGGTTTACCGGCGTCATCTCTGTAGGCACCAACACCGAGGTTGACTTTCTTACCGTCAGTATCCGCTTGATAGGAGGCGGTGAGATTGAAGATAACGTCGGGGGGAGCAAGTGGTACTTCAGCAAAGACTACAATATAAAATGCGAAATTCACGTAAGTAATCAATGGCAACTGAAGACTAGGTTGCAAAGATGGCTTTTGCACGTACAAGACATGTTGTAGAGTATCGAGAATTCAATGGTCAATTCTTTCAGAATACGCACCGCTGGTTTTTATAGGGATTCGGTTGCTCATGGTTGCTCAACCCCAAACTCTAATGATTGGTCCAACCGTATGGCTAGCGCACTCCAGCCACCAGGCAAGTGCATCTATCGATCTTCGTCATTCTAACTTTCGGAAGCCGAGCCCAACGAAAATGAACAACTCGAACTAAACCTGGAAAACCCCAACTTTTCATGCGACACTCGGCTGTCATCTGAAGATGCTGCGTACGACTTACCGTACCATCGCCAAATTCCCACCCACTTGCTCCTAATGCCGTTTAGAGCTAAGCTCAGATCTCCCCGAAATATCATCGTGATGAGAGGGAAAATTACGGAAGGGAATGACGCTCTCTGAGTCATCCAATCCGAACCCGCCGATGCTAGCAAATTTCTCTCCCGATGGCCATTATAGGAAAGCCAGCGTGAGATAGAAATCAATATGGACCGCATCTTATTTAAGATACAAGTATAGCCGAAACTAGATTAGGTTCTTGAATAGGTGCATACAAATTTGTTCGAGTCAGGATCAGGTTCCTGAATATATTGCTACCAATTTACAGGCATTTGGATATAGTTCTTGGGCAAGTTCGTTTAGCTGCATAACTACGGACACTGCTGCTACAGTTGCTATTCACGTCATACCACTCCTCCAATAAGATGTCGAACCATCTCCTTTTGACTTGTATAAGTCTCACACCTCAACTATGTCAATTGTTTCCATAGATCCCACGTGAAATAGCAAGGGGCATCATTTTACTGGCTGTAATGCATGCCTGGAGGTCTGAGGATGGTCTGATCTGCGTGCGAATAGGGTATAGAGCCGCCCACCGTTTGGTGGCTATCTTGGTTCTATGCACCCCGTCCATGTTACGATGACAATCACAAGCGGCTGAGAGCTGCACTCCGCAAGTGTGTTGACAAAGAGGTCACGCCCTTGACCGGTGGATATGATATTTTGAGAGTGGGCAAGACCAAGATCAACCTGGAGTCTAAGCTAAGCCAACCAACCGCAGACAAAAGAAATATATAAAGGGTTATCATCATCACTCCAAAACTCTAAGCACCAACACCGAGGTTGCCTTTCATACCATCAGTATCCGCTTGACAAGAGAAGGTGAGGTTGAGGAACATGCCAGGGGAAGTAAACGCGATTCTTAACGTGTTCAAGTAGAGGATTGAAAGTTCAATGGTTTACCGAAAACCCCTCACAAGTGGCTTTTATAGGAACTCAGCTATTCACACCTGTTAAACCCCCAGTCCTAATGATCGGCTGAGCCTCAATGGTTGGCCCACTCCAGCCACCAGGCAAGTGCATCTATCGATCTTCGTCATTCTGACTTTCGGAAGCTGTGTTCGACGAAAATGAACAACCAGAACTAAACCTGAAAAGCAGTGAATATTAAGATGGCTTCTGGCTGTTATCCGTAACTGTTAATGCCAATTTCCGCTAGGCCAGAAAACGCGAGGAAATGTTTGTTGTATTTTATGAGTCTGGGCTTGGTTCTTGAATAAGTTATGTCCAGCCTACGGACATTGATCTTGGTTCTTGGGTAAATTCAAATTGCTGCAGAGTTGAGGACACTGCCGCTACAATTGCTATACACATCATATTGATCTTCCAACAAAATGCCGAATCATCCCCTGTTGACTTGTATGATGTTTTACACCTGACCCTCGACAATAATCGTTTACATAAGATGTCCACGTGAAAATACAGTGGGCCCCTCTGCATTTTAATGGGTACTATGCATCTGAAAGGTAGAATGGGTTCAGGGTTTTGGTCTGGCTCACGTGCGAATAGGACATAGGATATGTGATGACAATATAAAGCCTGCCTCCCCTTTACTGCTCCTCACTGTCCACTCTCACTCTTACCCTTCAGATTTACTAACCATGGGAAAACCACTCACTGCACAAGATGTCCAGAAACACAACACCGAAAACGACTGTTGGATCATTGTTCATGGCAAGGTAAATGCAGCAAGATGTCAATGGCGTGCACATGTGGTCTAACCATTTTGCAATAGGTTTATGACCTTAGCAACTTCCTAAGCGAGCACCCAGGTGGTAAGAAGGTTGGTGTAGCTATTTTCTCCATTCGCCTGATATTGTAGTGACCATTTATGCTGTAGGTTCTTGTTCGAGTGGCTGGTACCGATGCTTCGAAGCAGTTCGATAACTTCCATAACAAGGCAGTTCTTGATCAATGGGGTCCCAAGCTTCTTGTTGGCAGTATTGGCGAAGCGTCAGCCTCATCGAACGAGGTCAACGCTTCGTCCACTGAGGAGAACCCTGAATATTTCGGAGAGCTGATACCATTTGGTGACCCATCTTGGTACTACGCACCCAGCCCATATTACAATGACAGTCACAAACGACTGAGAGCTGCACTCCGCAAGTTCGTTGACAGTGAGATCATGCCCTTCACTCATGAGTGGGATGAGGCAAAGAAGATTCCACAAGAACTATTCATCAAATTGGCGAAAGCGGGAATCCTTTCCGCTGTCGTCGGTCATCCATATCCTACTGCATACGCGTACACGAAGAATCTCATCGGCGACGTCACGCCAGAGGAGTTTGATCCATTCCACGAGTTCATTATCTGTGATGAAATCTCTAGATGTGGCAGTGGCGGTGTACTGTGGGGATTGGTGGGTGGTTTAGGTATCGGACTCCCACCTATTCTTAACTTTGGGTCCGAGGAGCTCAAGCAAAAGGTTGCGCCTGGCTGCCTATCCGGAGAGAAATTCATCTGCCTAGCCGTCACCGAGCCCTACGCTGGCAGCGATGTAGCAAACATCCGATGTGAAGCAAAGCTTAGTGATGATGGGGAGCATTACGTTGTCAATGGAGAAAAGAAATGGATCACTAATGGAGTTTGGGCTGATTACTTCACCGTTGCTGTGAGAACGGGGGGAGAGGGAATGGGAGGAGTGTCACTGTTGTTGATTGAGCGTTCCATGCCTGGCGTGAAGACGAGGCAGATGCAGTGCTCCGGGGTCTGGTGCTCTGGAACATCCTATATCACGTTTGAAGATGTAAAGGTTCCCAGGAGCAACCTTGTTGGCAAAGAAAACAAGGGGTTCAAGTATATTATGTATAACTTCAACCACGAGCGCATGGGCATCGCAATCCAAGCATCAAGATTCTCACGTGTCTGTCTAGAAGAATCCATCAAGTACGCCAACAAGCGTAAGACTTTCGGAAAGAAGTTGATTGATCACCCAGTCATCCGTGACAAGTGCGCGAGAATGGCTGGTAAAATTGAAGCGGTGCATGCTTGGATGGAATCATTGATTAACATGACGAAGGTGATGCCGAAGGATATGCAGATGGTCGCCCTTGGTGGACCTATTGCACTTCTCAAGGCACAGTCCACTCAGACATTTGAGTTTTGTGCTCGTGAGGCAGCCCAAATCTTTGGGGGTCTGTCTTACACCCGAGGTGGCCAAGGAGAGAAGGTTGAGCGGCTGTATCGTGAGGTGAGGGCCTACGCCATTCCAGCTGGTTCGGAAGAAATCATGCTTGATTTGGGTATAAGACAAAGCCTCAAATTGGCCAAAATGTTTGGTGCAAAGATGTAGATCGCCTCACCAAGCGCCCAAATTTGGAAGAAGCAACCACCTACAAGTGGGCCAATATCTGCAACCTTCCTCCACCTGTGGTTCATGTTTGTATGTATTAATGATTCAATAAACAACGAGAATTCCAACCATTCCCGTCACGTGTATGGCCTGTGGCCTTGTCACACCACCTCTCCATATACTTCATCAGAGTAGACGGAAAGAATCTAGGTCCTTTGGACGTCACTGGGTTTCAATTCCCCAACGATTACGTACCCAGAAGGCCTTCACGTGCAACGTCAGACAATGCTTATAAGTAATATTCGGACGCGATTGCACCAAGCATACTATATCTTCTCAATGAGCGCGGAAGCAGATTCAGCAATTCACGACCAAGTTGTGCACCAGGACGAGCGTACCCAGGAGACCAATCGGGTGATCCTCATTCCCGTTGACGAGTCACAAAACAGCAGATACGCGATCGAATGGTCCATTGAAAATTTCCTCAGACCGAAGAGTGATATCGTAGTCCTAACGCATGTACGGCCCCTGTACGTTAGCAGCGGCACCTTTGCCACTGGTTACGTAGATATGGGTAGCTATGCGACCACCATCGAAGACCAATATCGCGAGGGCAGCCATCGATTGCTCAAGGAATACGCACATATCTTGAAAGACAAAAATATTCTTTGCAAAGCCATAGCCATGCGTGGCGATGCGAGGGAGGAAATCCTCCGTAAGGCGGTAGAGCTGAAGGCGGACATGGTGATCATGGGATCTCGTGGCCTGGGCACCCTCAAGAGAGCGCTTCTGGGTAGCGTCAGCGACTACTGTGCCCATAACCTACCCATGCCTCTGGTGATTGTAAAGGAGAAGGAAAAGCATTAAGCCAGCTTTGTTTGATAGCCCTTGTAAAGAATCATTTTGTAAACACCCAACAATAAATGCCTACTACATTAAATACTATGAACCTCGCTGGATGTTCACGGGATATCTGGAACCACGCTTCCAAACCGCATATCGATCAGCTGTACCACCCTACAAACTAATACTGAGCACCCGCTCTGGCTGAACCCCCAGGCACCCGATTCATTGCTATAGTTGCATTGGTCATTCCTGTACATACATACGTCATGTTCCCCAGAGGGCAACTGTATTGCTGTGCGTGCATGCTGGGAGGGGCTAAAGCTTCACGCCACTCGACTTCTTATGAGTAAGCTAACAGCAATCATACTGGCTCGTTATACAAACAATGCGGCTTAATAGCTCGCCAGCTGAGACCTTGAGGAGCCGAATTGATGCGACCCTCTATTCCTACGGTTTGCGAGCATGTGCTGATTTTTGGCGTGTAGATACTGCAGCAGGCCGCAACCCACCATGTACAGCATGCACAGAACGAAAAAACCTCATACGCCCACCGGTATCCTATCAGCGCTCACTGGGAAATGAAAAAGTTCAGTTACAAGAAAAAACGTGGCAAGTTTTTTCATGTTTATTCAAAGTGGCAGAGCTTAGATCTCGGCAACAGTGAGGGAAGGAGGAAGAGATTGCTTGAGCTTCTCGGCCTTGTCAAGGTCAGCAACAACAAGGGTGTAAAGATACTTGGAGCATCTGATCTTGAACTTAACTTCAGCACCGTTCTTCTTGATACGGGCGGATCTGGCGTCCTTGCGGCGAGCGATTTCAAGGAAGTTCTTGATGTCTTGGACTTGCTTAGGCTGTGGAAGAAAAGGGTTAGCAACTGCTCCGTATCAATCAACTGGCCAGTGTCCATCCATCGTCATTCTTGCTGTTGTGCGATAAACAATCTCAGCGAACGTTCGAGATGTGACCTGAAACCGATAGAAATGCTTGAAATGCTAACCATATTGAAGAACGGCCAAATAGGTCGATATGTCGAAAGAGAGAGCTTCGTTGCTGTTTGTTCTCAACTTTTATTGTTCCTTAAGCCCCTCCTCATGATTCGTTTATCCTTCCAAGTTTGTCCGGGAGGACAGCCAATTATATCAGTTGGTGATCATCAATTTTCAAGTTTTCAAAATCTAAGGAATATTTATTCGAGAATCAGCACATTCTAGAATATAGTGTTTAGTTCACGTCTATGGTATTAAGATATGATGGGCAATTAAAGAGGCTGGACGGGTATGCACGAAAAGAATCACTTGAGGAGTACGGTCTCATCCTTGAGAGTCATGACAAACTAAACAACTGAAGCGTTAGTTTCTACGAAATTGAGTGGCATTGAGAGAAACCAGTGTTGGGGACTTACGAATTCCTCGAATTTTTTCTCAATCTCGCTCTTCTCGAGTTTGCACTCGGGATGTTTACTAAACTTCTTGACCACTTTTTTGCGGAGGGCTTTGAGCGATAGGTCGTTTTCCTTCTCCAGGACGCTTCTGATAGCCAGTTTGACAGTCTTGGAGTAGTCCGAGTCAAGCTTCTTCTCGTCCCACTGATTGTCGCTCTTCTTGGACTTCTTGCTGGGGGTATCTTTCACCTTTTCCTCTTCCTTGCGCTTCTTGGGTGTTTCAACTGGGGCTTCGTTTTTCTCCTCAGTCACTTTCTTCAAGTCTGCGACGATAGTGGCTGGTTGGGCAGCGGGTTTGGGAGTATTGTTCTGCTTGGGAGTTTGCTGCTTGTTGGCACCCTTCTTTCCCTTGAAAAGTCCCTTTTCATACTTCTCGGCCTCGCTGATACAAGAGGTATGTTGGCGATACTCTGTCCCCTGGAAAGATACGTAGCAGTCGATACAAGAATACGAAGCGTAATGGCAGCGGTTGAAGTGGGAGTCGAGTTTATTTTTTTTCAAGGTTTCTTGACAAGTATCACAGACTACATAGACAGAGTTAGCATGTGCTGCACTTCGATATACCCCAACACACACTTACCAAAGGAGACCATTTTTGGCACGGATTCAAGGAAAAAGAGCAGTTGGTAAATCCACTTACTCTCAGGTTTACATATATATGCACATTACATTAACTATACTAATCAATACGCAAGGCGGCTTTTTTTTTCCGCACCATGTTTTTTTTTATCCATCATGGCTGTTCATCCAGATCCGGAAGGTTGAGGAGCCGTAGGAGATAAACAACTATTTACTCAACATCCCAGATGACGCTGATTTTTTTTTTTCTGCGCATTAAGCAAGTTTGATTTATTCTTGAACAAGCGTATCCCCCCTTTTCCAAGTACCACTGCTTGAGTCAATATACCATAGACATGGCTGCATCCGGAAAACTCTGTCAAGGCATCGATTGTCAAAACCCTGCCAAGTTGCAGTGCCCCACCTGCCTCAAACTTAACATTGAGGATTCCTACTTCTGCTCTCAAGAATGTTTCAAGAAGAACTGGCCAACTCACAAGTCGGTCCACAAGAGCGTTCTCCAAGGTATTCAACCTGTTGCTGCGTGAATCGGTTCTCGCTTCTAACCTTGCTGAAATATCAGAAACCACCAACCCTTGGCCTGGTCACCATTACACCGGCAAATTGAGACCTCACTATCCTTTATCACCTAAGCGTGAGCTTCCAGAGCACATCAAGAGACCAGACTATGCCGACAAGGCAGACGGTATTGTATGAGTTTATGGTAATCAACTAGGAATAGCTTCTAAATGAGGACAATCTAGGTGCCCCTGGATACGGACCTGGTGGCTGGGCTTCGACCAAAATCGCTCCTCTCACCGATCCTTCCGATATCGAGAAAATGAGAACCGTATGCAGGGTATGTATTGTATTGTGCTCCTATTTTCGTTCCTTTGCTTACGGTGTTTGGTGCGAAGCTCGCTCGTGAGGTATTGGATATTGCCGGTAGAGCTGTCAGACCAGGCATCACCACTGACGAGATTGGTTAGTAGTCAGCATATAACTAGCATTGTTATTGGCACGTGTGTTTACCTTCAGTTCAATAGACAAAATCGTTCACGAAGCATGCATTGAGCGTAACGCTTACCCATCTCCCTTGAACTACCACCGATTCCCCAAGTCTTGCTGCACGTAAGTATTCAGTAGCAAATGGCGAGGCCAAGGCTAACCGATGTATCCATCAGCTCCATCAACGAGGTTATTTGCCACGGTATTCCCGATCGTCGTCCTTTGGAGGACGGTGATATCATCAACATTGATGTTACCCTCTACCACGATGGATTCCACGGTGACTTGAATGAAACTTATTTCGTTGGAAATGTCGACGAAAAGGGCAAGAAGCTTGTCAAGGTCACTATGGAATGCTTGGAAAAAGCCATCGCTATTGGTTGGTAGATCTCATTCACATAGCCCAGTCCCACTCTAACCAGTATCCTTCGCTAGCCAAGCCCGGCACCCTGTATCGTGACATTGGTGGGGTCATTGACAAGCATGCCAGAAGCAATGGATTCTCCGTCGTCAGAACGTATTGTGGCCACGGTATCAACCAGTAAGTTTCTGTCAGCGCTATGAACAAGCTGGCGATACTAACGAATGTCTTAGATTCTTCCATTGTGCTCCCAACGTTCCGCATTATGCCAGTGAGTTGGTTTCAATCTCCCCACGTCTCAACCGGATCTAAGACATCGTTTGATTTATTTAGAAAACAAGGCAGTTGGTGTCATGAAGCCTGGTCATACATTCACCATTGAGCCTATGATCTCCGAAGGTAAAACACAAACGCGCTCTTCTAGCTAACGTCAGAGTATTCACCATCGTTCCTTAACATCAGGTGTGTGGCAAGACGAGCAGTGGCCCGATGAGTGGACCGCTGTCACCGCCGATGGCAAGCGCTCCGCTCAGTTCGAGCAGACCTTGCTCATCACTGAGACTGGTTGTGAGATTTTGTAAGTCCCCCACTGTTGCCGTGCATTTGCTACGCAACGAGCTAATCAACTCGAATCATCTAGGACCCGCCGCTTGGCCGACTCCCCTTATTCTGTCCCCAGCACCCTTCAATAGTCTCCCCAACTGTTGATCACCCTCTTTAAGGATCCATCCAATAAAGTAGAAAACATCCATAGATTTGTTACCTACTGCACGTCATCGTTCCAGAATGGTTGGGTGGATTGTTACGGAATATCCTGTCGGTATCCCGCGCTCTCAGTTGCTTAGTCCATCACAATCCCGTTATAACAACGTAGAACAGAGCGAGAAACAGGCTACCGAAGTAATACCAAATTCCACCGGCTTCAATGGTGGGAAATTAGGGCTTCTTAGGAACCGGAGTGAGAATCAGCCACCGTGGAAAAGCAATGGTTACCCAGGAAGGTTACTGGATAGATGCAGGCTCTTTATAGAAGCCCATGGTAACGTGCCTCTACTGTGGTAATTAATATAGAGTAAAAAAGGTCATATCAAACGTTATACAGGCTTTGAGGGAGAGGAAAATTTCGGAATTCGCTCAGTATGTTGCAGCATTTACTTGTATTATCTAGCTTGCGATATTGGATAAACCTAGTAGTGGGGTGGTCGTTACACCGTTTCTCGCATTGATTATCATTTTCGTAACGCCGCCAGGCTCCAGCGAGCAGAGCTCAATTTATTTCACTCGATCAAATGGGTTGTGTGTACGACCAGAATTAATCCATTATAGAATATTACCAAAACCGACCACAACTGATTAAGTTGTATCACTCGATGGAAAATGGCTCGTGTAAGCTCCCTACCACTATAAATTCTTACGATGATGCCCACTCATACGGTGTCCATACAGACTATTGTTTACTAGAGATGTCTTCCTACCGTTCTAGTTATACTGTGCGCTCGAGAGCCTCCAGGGTTGCTGAGGGGGTCCTCTCTTCATCTCATAGAAGCAGCACACTTCACCTTCTAGCCAATGCATTCCCCGAGTAAGTCACCAACCCAGCATCGCCTCGAAGTTCCACGAGCTAACATGAGTTGTACATTGTAGTGCTGAGGATATTGTTGGCGAGGACTATCTGCGGCCCTCAGAATGCAGTATGTGCCTTCCGACCTCCTCCCAAGAAGGCTTTCTGGCTCCCGAGACAATCAACCCTGATGAAAAAACTTCTCTGCTCCAGGACCCACACGGCATGGACCTTTTGGACGAACCAACAAGCACCTTCTCCCAATCCGTATTCAACGCCGTGAATGTGTTGATGGGCCTTGCGATTTTATCGTTGCCGTATGCATTCAAGATTACCGGCTGGGTGCTTGGCTTGTTCATGCTACTGGTGTTTTGCCTGCTGACCCGCTACACCGCCATTTTGCTCCGCAAATGTCTGGACCTAGATCCGTCAATGCTTTCGCTTTCCGATGTAGGACATGCCGCATTTGGAAACAAAGGAAGAATTGGGATGGCTGTCCTATTGGTTGCTGAGCTCTTAGCTACCAGTGTGGCACTGTTGATGGTTCTCGCCGACTCCATCCATGCATTGTATCCCAACTTGGACTTGAACTTACTGAAGGTGATTGGTATTCTTGTTCTGATCCCCTCCACCTGGGTTCCGCTCGGCATCTTGGCGTACACCTCCATCATCGGTATCATCTCCACCATTGCTCTGGTCGTTGTGGTTATCATCAACGGCCTTTCCACCACGGTGTCGCCAGGCTCGCTGCTTGTCCCAGCACCGACCAACCTCTGGCCCACCATGCCGATGTCGATTCCCATCAGCTTCGGTCTCTTGATGGCCGGGTTCGCGGGACATGCAGTGTTCGCCAGCATCTATCGCGACATGAAGTGCCCCGAGCGATTCCCCGCCGTGCTCAGATACTCGTATATGATCACATCCGTCGTGTATGTCGTGATGGCCGGTGGAGGCTATTTGATTTTTGGTAGCTCCGTCCAGCACGAAGTCATCGTGAACCTGGTGAACAATCCCCACTACAACCAGTTCCTCACACGCCTCGTGGTCTGGACCGTCGTGCTCAACCCCATCAGCAAGTTTGGACTCACCCTCAACCCGGCCAACCTGATCCTGGAGGTGTTCTTCAGCAACGCGCCGTTCAACCTCAACATCAGAGCATCGAAGGCCCGTCGGATCGTGTTCCGCACCATGCTGTGCCTGTTTGTGTGTCTGGTGGCGATCTTGATCCCCGGGTTCCACCGCGTCATGGCCTTGCTGGGATCGTTCTCGTGCTTTACTATTTCGGCCATCTTCCCGATCATATGCCATCTCAAGCTATTCGGTAACCGCTTGTCACCGGCCCAGAAGACCTTAGACTGGTTCCTTGTAATCTTGTGCAGTATTCTTGCTCTCACTGGGACCGTGTGGTCGTTCCTTCCTGAGGAACTTCTCCAGTGAGTTGTATCATCAGCCATAGTCATAGCCATAACCGTAACCATAAGCCTAATATCGTCATACAGTTTCCACACATCACGCTTGTTTCATAAGTTTTCTTTGTGGTGTCGCTTGTACGTTTTCAATTTTCCCTTTTACATAAACTGCCTAATATTTTTCAGCAAAAGCCTCTTAGTCCAACTAACTCGGCTATCTTGGGCGATCGAGCCAATGGCCAACTAGGTCATGGTATCCCGTTCAGTACAAGCCGAGTGTGTGGAGCTGCATGACCTGTAACTCTATAGTGAATCTCCTGGCAAGGCAATCATTAAGCCGGATTGGTGCACGTGCAGGGATTGGTATCGGCACAGTTGTAAGTGCCAACCACCTAACAGGAAGGTTTCCAATGAGCACTCCACCCATTCATGTATGAGCATGTCGCTACCATGGGCATGTGATCTTGGAAATAAGGTTATAATTCGCTCCCTTTCCACCCACTGATCCACCATCCGCACACTATTTCTTCCCTGACCAACATCAGGATGATTTCAATTTTACCTCATTGTCGATTTTCGATTTGGGTTAAATATACCACAGGAATGGACATATGATCCCTATATAACAAGCGAGGCCTTCGAGTCGATAATTTGCTTCACGCGTCATTTATTTCGATAAGTAGAT
Organism: Basidiobolus meristosporus CBS 931.73; assembly: GCA_002104905.1. Taxonomy (NCBI): domain Eukaryota; kingdom Fungi; phylum Basidiobolomycota; class Basidiobolomycetes; order Basidiobolales; family Basidiobolaceae; genus Basidiobolus; species Basidiobolus meristosporus. Next base: position 24,108 of record MCFE01000871.1, read on the forward strand.
CACGCTTTTCAATTTTCTCAACACCACAGCAATCATGTCTTCCTACAAATCGACCTACACCATTAGGTCGGCTCGCTCAAGAGCCTCTAGGGCAGTGGACAGCGCCTTATCCACCTCCCATAGGAGTTCTACTCTGCAGCTTCTTGCCACCGCCTTTCCTGAGTAAGTGCTTTCAGAGACAGTGCTGGACAATTGGCCGTTCCTTGATGACTAATCTACTTCTCAGCCCCGAGGATATTGTAGGTGAGGAATATCTGCGGCCCACAGAATGTACCATGGGCCTTCCAACCACTTCAGAGCAGGTGGCCGAGCCCTCGCAAATGAAGAACCCGGAAACAAAGCCGTTGCTACCTATCCAGGACGAGTGCGAAGTATTTGACGAGCCTACAAGTACCTTTTCTCAGTCAGTTTTCAACGCCGTGAATGTCCTTATGGGACTTGGCATCCTCTCTCTGCCATATGGCTTCAAGATCACTGGCTGGGTGCTCGGTTTATTCATGCTACTTGTGTTCTGCTTGTTGACCCGCTACACCGCCATTTTACTACGCAAATGCCTAGACCTGAACCCGTCCATGATATCGCTTTCCGATGTGGGGTACGCGGCTTTTGGGAACAAAGGCAGAGTTGTCATGGCAGTTTTATTGGTGACTGAGCTACTTGCGGCTAGTGTGGCACTACTAATGGTGTTTGCTGACTCGATTCAGGCACTATACCCCACATTGAACCTGAACATGCTCAAGGTTATAGGGGTAATAGTTTTGATCCCCTCCACCTGGGTTCCGCTCGGCATCTTGGCGTACACCTCCATCATCGGTATCATCTCCACCATTGCTCTGGTCGTTGTGGTTATCATCAACGGCCTTTCCACCACGGTGTCGCCAGGCTCGCTGCTTGTCCCAGCACCGACCAATCTCTGGCCCACCATGCCGATGTCGATTCCCATCAGCTTCGGCCTCTTGATGGCCGGGTTCGCGGGACATGCAGTGTTCGCCAGCATCTATCGCGACATGAAGTGCCCCGAGCGATTCCCCGCCGTGCTCAGATACTCGTATACGATCACGACTGTCATTTATCTCGTAATGGCCGGTGGAGGCTATTTAATGTTTGGTAGCTCCGTTCATCACGAAATCATCGTGAACCTGGTGAACAATCCCCACTACAACCAGTTCCTCACACGTCTCGTGGTCTGGACCGTCGTGCTCAACCCCATCAGCAAGTTTGGACTCACCCTCAACCCGGCCAACCTGATCCTGGAGGTGTTCTTCAGCAACGCGCCGTTCAACCTCAACATCAGAGCATCGAAGGCCCGTCGGATCGTGTTCCGCACCATGCTGTGCCTGTTTGTGTGTCTGGTGGCGATCTTGATCCCCGGGTTCCACCGCGTCATGGCCTTGCTGGGATCGTTCTCGTGCTTTACCATATCAGCCATTCTACCCCTGGCTTGCCACCTCCAGTTGTTCAAAGAGCAACTAGGAAGAAAGCAAAAATTCCTCGATTGGGCACTCATCATCATCTGCGCGATCTTGGCAGTGGTGGGCACGGTTTGGACCTTCCTTCCCAGCGAATGGATTGAATCGTAGATGAAACCTCGCGCCAGTCCATCTCCATCTCCAGCCCCAACCCCACCATCTACATTCACATTGTACATATTGAAAACAACACATGTGGCAGAGGGAACTATCCCCACGCCTTCTATTCTATTCCAGTTGGCGCACGTAGCCTGACATACAATAAACCTGATTACCCTGTCTTATCGGCACTGCTGGCACCTCCTTTCTTATATGCACCGTTGGCGCACGTGCTCCGAGCTATTGGTGGGGTGCGCTGATGGATGCAAGATGCCTTGGTGATTCACGGATGGATGAACAATGCGGCCTCCGGGCGGGGCCACCATACAAGCGTAAGACATACACCAAAAAGGGAATTTATTTCAGAGAAACGGTAAAAGTAGTTCAGTTAAGAAATACAAGTATATGAGTGTCGGGTAAAAGTGATCATTGCAAGGGAAACCACGCAATTTATTGGCGGCTGGCGACCAATCTCTTGCGAGCCAATTGGCGCTTGTTGAGCTTGGGTCCCTTAGAACCATCGTCTTCGCGCTTGACAGTAGAGTCCTCCTCGGACACGATGATCTCGATGTGGCAAGGAGAGCTCATGTAGGGGTTGATTCTACCGTGAGCGCGGTAGGTACGTCTACGTTGCTTGGGTGCTTGGTTGACTTGGATGTGCTTAACAATCAAGGCCTCAGTTTCCAAACCCTTGTTCTCGGCGTTGCTCTCGGCATTCTTGAGGAGACCCAACAAGAACTCGGCGGACTTGACGGGCCAGCGACCCTTGGTGGTGTTGAAAGCCTTGGCTTGGGCGCAACGACCAATACCACCGGCGAAACGGCGGAAAGGAATGCATTGCTTGTGGGCCTTGACATCCTCGAGGTAAGTGATGGCCTTTTGCAATTTCATACCGGAGATGGCAGCAGCAGCCTCACGGGTGTTCTTGAAGTGAACACGGAGGTAGGAACCGCGGGTTTGAGCGGACTTAGCACTGTTAGCAGGAGTGGCAGAGTATCTGACCATATTAACTTACTGACCTAGAAGGTAGGGCAAGGGCTTTAGTAAAACTGGATGGATGGAAACGTGGGCGGTGGGTGAGCTGCATTGGGAAGAAATCACCCGCTTCTATACTCGTTATCTACTTACCTACAAGGCGATGCTCGAATGGTATGGACAGTGGAAAGAGGGTGAAGCGATGTCCATCATAGAGACTATATCTGACACTAGCTCGAAAATTTCTGTATTTTCACTGGCCCAAAAGAATCAGGGGCAGTGGAAAATTTTCATTTTCATCTCTGACCGAACATTGCGAAACGGTCTATTCCGGTACACACGAGCCATGTTATGAGATCCAAGTGTGGTGAAGCTTGATTGGGTAGATTAGGTACTTTGTAAAGATCATCCGATGGGCTATATTGCTGGACTTGCATTTCACAGTCCATCAAGTTGCTGACTTCAAAGGGCATTCACTCGACGCCCGTGGATACTATTAGTCCCAGAGCTTACTGACAAATCTCACACGCGAGCTAAACATTCCGTCGATTTTTAAGAAATGAAGATATCGTGCAAAAGCTGCACGTTACTTCTGCTGCTTATAGGTAATGAGATCCCCCCCGTATCTTCGTAGCTTTAGTGTTGTTCACTGATATTGTTCCTTCTGGCGCACCAGGCTGTACGATTTCGAGTCATGCCGAGGATGAGAGCATAGAGACTCCTAGGGAAGTTTCCTTCGAGGACGCTAAACCAAATATCAGCCCCTACGATCAAGCCATGGCCCTATTGAAGTCCATGCCCAAAGATCGGGTGACGTTCAAAAGATCGAAACCCATCACCAATGGATTATTTCAAAGTCAATTCCAGAAGCTCACTACTTTCCTATACAACCGCATATTCCATTCCGAGAACGGCGATTCCCTCCGTAAAGCACCTCACCCGAAACTCCAACAAGCCGCCGCGTTGTTAGAGGCCGAGGCCAAGCTCGGCAATGCCGACGCAATCTTTACCCTCGCCGAGCTGAACTTTGTACGTGCCAACCGAGTGCTACTCTGTGGCCTGTTCGTGCCTTCTCGTTTCATTCACGACTAATCACTGCCCCCTTGCATTTCAGTTTTCCTATTACGACTATCCTCGAAACCTCAAACTCGCCTTCGATTATTATTCCCAACTGGCCTCAGAGAAGGGCAACGCCACGGCTCAGAGAATGGTTGGCTTCATGTTCGCCACCGGGATCGGCAACGTGGTCGAGAGAGATCAGGGCAAAGTAAGTACAGTCTCGGATAGGCCCTTGTTGAACAGCCTCCCCCTTAACGATTGACATCTCGTCAGGCTTTGCTTTATTCTACCTTCGCTGCGTCGGGCGGGGATTATGAGGCACAGATGATGGTGGGCTTCCGTTATCTCATGGGCATCGGAGCCTCCAATAACTGTGAGAAAGCTGTGGAGCAATACAAGAAAGTGGCCGATAAAGGTCAGTATCAATGCAGTAGTGGTGGAATTCCCGGGCGACTAAACATTCTGCTCAGCTATGGAGTACTATCATTCCGGTGCTTCGAATAGACGGGTCCCTCCTTCTCCCAAGATACGCCTACCTGACGAGCATGGGGGTATTTATGGATACGCGCACAACGGAGGAAGTATCCATCGGGATCCTTCAGAGGTGGAGGATATCTTACAGTACACTCGGGAACTTGCCGAGCGCGGGGATATCCAGGCGCAAATCAGTCTGGCTCACATCTACTACAGCGGCGGCCATCACATTGAGCGGAACTACCGGAAGGCCTATAGGTACTATTACGATGTGGCCAATAGCCAGGTCAGGGATGCGTCGGATACAGAAACCAGCAAACTCATTGCTCAAGCCCGCGGGATGTTGGGGGAGATGTTTCGTCGTGGAGAGGGTGTCACGCAAGATGACGAGACTGCCTACGAATGGTACATACGAGGCGTACAACTGGTGAGTTAGTGTTTAGGTTACGTAATGCTTTGGATGCTAAGCATTTCCTAGGAGAGTCCTATCGCCAACAATGGCCTAGGTGACATGTATTTGAAGGGGGTTGTAGTTGCCGAGGTAATCTTCCATTCCAGCATGGCTCTTCTGATGTTAATTCTAACAAACCGCGTCCATCCCCAAAGGATGCCGAACAAGCCAAGAAATATTTCGAAGTAGCCTCGTCAATGGGCTACCCTGAAGCCCATGTCAACCTCGGCCTGTTGCATCTGAGTAAGTGAAGACTGGGGAGTGTGAAATGTCCTGGAGGTGAACTCACATAGCTGCAATACATAGAGGCACCACAGCCAGACTACGCAAATGCCTACGCGCTATTCCTCAAAGCCTACGAAGGACACTATGTCCCCGCCTATTATCATCTGGCCGAGCTTATCCGCAAGGGGCATGTGGAGCAGCCTTGCTCAACTGTAGTGACTGTAAGTGCATCCTCGGATGGAATTCACCTTTGAACACCGAACTAAGTGGGCATTAGCTTTACAAAAATTTCGTGGAGCGAATGGACTGGTTACATTCGCCATTTCCAGACGCTCACCGTGCCTACAAGAAGGGTGATATCGAGACGGCATTCTTGCGGTATCTGATGGCCGCTGAGATGGGCTATGAGATCGGACA
>MCFE01000872.1:0-29154 GCA_002104905.1 Basidiobolus meristosporus CBS 931.73
CATACTACTAACCACTAGATTTAGTTGGTACTCTGTTGCTTCCTCATATCAAGCAGCATCACTACACCAACCGCAAAATCTGAGCCGGTCCGCTCATAAATGCACAATTACCTAGGGCATCGTAGTAGCCCTCAGACGCCACTGGAATTGAATGACTGATTGCCAAGCACACCGTAATTGCATCAGAGCATTGATTCCTGTCAATACGTTTCGCAGAAGACTGGATGATCGAGATTGATGGCAGTTAGTCCAGAGATCAGTCTGTTTGAGGTCATCGACCAATTTTCTAAGCGATATATCGCCGGAAACGTGGGATGTGCGGTAATTAACATCCAACCAACCAAGATCCCACTCATTTATTAGTCAACCTGAGGCACTGGATCGGAAACAAGAAAATGAACCTTATCTCGTAGCGACCCAGGCTTAGGTATGGGCGCAACAAGAGTCACCAGGATCACACACAATAGTATGCTGCAGGCCAACTATCTGCTATCGCACTGACAAATCCAGTAGGGGCATATTTGCTATACTAATAACCGTAGTATATCTCATTGCAAACGCTGCAGCCCAATGGCATCTTGTACGCTACCGATCGTCACAAATGAAGAAATGTTTGTTTCCAAGCAATCAACATATTGGTCAGAGATGAAGTATTCGAAATTGGCCGATCCTATTGGCCAATCATCCGCATCACAAACCCCTATTGTTTGTTCGAGATATGGATGGTTTGTGGCTGGTCGTTTCAGCCTCTAGTCACCACCGTTATGTGGTTTATCTCATTGCAAGCAGGCCGCAGCTTTCTTACGGCTTCATAGATCCCCCCATAGGAGCGCAACAGACCCAGCGCGGATGAGTGTTGCAGCAGACAGGAAGTAGCTCCGTGTGTACACTTGGGCTATCAACAAATGCATTGCTCTGAGCGTAGCACGTTACACAAGCATGAAGTCTGAAGCGTTACAATGTGGGAATTCCGCTTGCGGATCCACATCCAAGCCCACTGCTGTGCCTGATTTGAGCTGCAGGCAACAGGTAAGCTTGCATATTGGTGAGAATGGAGAATCCTATCAGCTGAACGGCTGACAGATTACAGATCCACCCACGATGCTGTATCGATGAGTACATGTAACCCAAGGTTGATAGCTGGCTGCAACTGGAAGCTTAAGCGGGTATTGTTTGCGTGCCTTTGATCCATTGATTCCTTGCTGGCCGACCTGATTTGTTGTCTGTTGGCCTTACGTCGGCTTTTGCCATGAGTGGCCATTGCCGTCACTGTTGCCACAGGACTCGAGGAGCATTGGGCGCGAACAAGCTCTAGCCCCAGTCGGAGCGTCCGTCCCAGCACCTACGTCATCCCATGGAAGTATCCCCTAGCTGCACCGAAACGCTTGCTTAACCGCCTTCCGCTCATACCTTATACTGTGTCTGATCAAGATGCACAGCAATCTAGCTGTATTACATCATGTCTGCACCAGCCCCGATCGACAAATCTAAATACCTCGAGCACTGATTGATTCAGTCGAAAGTGGCAATTCTCCGACCCAAAATGGGCGACTTCCCCACCTCTATATATTCGATACCATTAGTCAACATGCGGCCATAGGGAAACGCCAGTCTTGCTACTGAATGGGACTGACCTCTGTGGTGAAACATTCCCCTGCCAAGGGTGTTGTTTCCCCAGAGGCGTTCCGAGTAGAACATTCTTCGAGGCGTAAGGATTTTGCAGCATTCCGCATCCTCCCAGCGACCCATGTGTGGTCGCGCGGTACCAGCAGCGCAACATCCATCTGGCCGCGCTGCGTTGGCCTCCCTCCCTTGGGTCGCCGAGACCTCTGAGTAATCAGGAATCATGGTGGTTGGTGTGGTTTTTGATTTGTCCCGCCCATTCCAATGATACCTCATCCGGTCGGGTCAGCCCAATCACCATCGCACAGCATGTCCAGATTGAGGCTAGAAAGAGACGGTGTGGTAATTTAAAAATCCATTAATATGGCAAGATTGCCGGATGGATATGGAAGGACCTCCATATCGATGCTTTCACAATATCCAACGCATGCCTCCAAATGGCCATGAGCTCTACGGAAATGGATGAACAATACGACTCAGCTGGCATCGGCATTGGGCTTAGTCGACTTCTCACCATTGTTTGGTGGGTGATACATGATTTGGCTCTAGTGCATAGGGTTAATCCAATGGTCTCAAATGGAGGTGAAATCGTTTTCATCTTGGATTTATAAGCAATACGTGACGCTCTCCGCCCATCTCTTTCCAACCATCCGAGCCTGCTTCGTCCCTACACCTTGCCCCCACCCTCGCACTAGTTTTGGCTTTCCCTCGGGCTCACACTGTTGCACCTCTCCTCTATTCAACTCCAGTTTGGAGATGCCAATCATCTATGACGCTACCGAACCCCAGATTGGCCTTAAGCGACTGCTCACGTTTATTTTTTGCGGGCTATCCCTTTTTGGCGGCCTCTTCGTAGTCTCGACCATCCTCTATATACGGCTCTACAGGCCCATGCTGGCCAACCGACTTTCCCTGAAGCTCACGTTTTGGATTGCCCTGGCCGACATTGTATATAGTGCATTCGTGATCGTCTTGCAGCACAAGATCACCTCCAACAAACTATGCGCCTTCCTACTCTGGGGGTATCTCGAGTTCACTCTTCTGCCAGTATTTCTGACCGCCACCATCGCATTCAACCTGCACGCCATCTTTGTCAGCGATATCTTCGATGTTGTTCGTTACCAGCGGTACTACTTTCCATTCGCGCTCACTCTCGCAACGACCATAAGCATGGTGCCTCTGATTGCGGGTCAATTCGAGGTCGATCCGGTGGTGGGCGCGTGTTGGTACAGTGCGACCTACACCACCGAGACCATCATCTGGGAGATGTGCACGCTGTTCGGATGGGTGTTCCTGGTGGTGCTTTACTGCATTTTCGCCGTGGGCTTCATCGGCTACAAGCTTCATCAGCACGAGAAGTACCTCCAGGCGAACATCTCAGTAGACATCCAGCTCGTCAATCGAAAGACGAACAAGGCGATGCGTCGGATCGTCCTGTATCCTGTGGTGCCGATCATCACCCAGACATTCAATTGCCTGTGCGAGTTCTACACTTTTGTCCATCGGGAGCTGTATTTTTCACTGTACCTACTGTCGGCGGTACTGCCGGCATGTGTGGGCCTGCTCAACGCCGTCGTATTTGTCTTTGATCCCGCAGTGAGGGAACTGATCTATGGCGGCTCCCAAAGGACCACCAGTGAGGTTGGCACCTCCGAAGATATGTCATTCCACATCACCAGATCCTTGGATGGCGTAGGTTTGGCCTCCGGAAAATACCCGACCGAGTTTCCTAAGCTCTCGCACACATCAAGTGAGCCCGGCACCTTGCTGGAAACCCCCTCTGCATCGCCACTGCATTCCAATCACACCTCCGTCATCATCCATGAATTCCCACCCAACTATCCTAACCTGGAATGCCCTCAGGAGCAGACCGGCCAGCAGGTCAGATTTGGCGATACTGCCCATCCACCCAGTCGTCCGGCAGTCACTTCCCCACAGAACAACACCAACCCCCGACCCAGCAAACCGAAAACGAAACTGATGGCCCTCATATAATGATCTATCAACGGAGACCTCACACAAATTGTACATCGTAGAGGGAATCGCATTCCCACCACACTTTGCTCTCCGCATCCACCGCATCCAATCCACACCCACCCTCCTCGCAACCTCTGTATAGTCACTCTTCTCTACTCACATGATCCCTCCACTCAGTGTAAATAGTCAACCAACCCACATATGCATATACCTCATGTATGTCAGTGCCCGACTCGGCCTGTATGGAATCCTTCGACGAGATCTAATCGAATAAACGTAAGAGAACACACTCTGTATAGACAACATTCGTTGAACTTCCCAAACGACCGCGGTCCGCGTACCAGTCACCGTTTCGAATCGGATACGCGGTTGCGTATGGGAACGGTGGTACGTGCTGCGGCGGTCACTCAGAGACGCACATGTTCCTGTCGTGCCCGATCCAATCAAGGGATGGCATTGGGACAATTTGCGCTCGCAACAATTGCTTACCCTTGGTTGCCAGAAATGGGAAGCGCCGTTAATTCACATCGTACCATGTAACAACGAGCTCATCTGCTCACCATCGTATTTGTGATTCCTCCATCCCAGCCAACCTATCCTCACTCCCCCCAATCCCTTGTTTCCGAACCCCTCAAAGCCGTAGGTGCTCACCATCAACCCCCATCGCCAGTGTGAGGCCAGCCATGACTATGTAAGTCTGATGCAGATCCTGGCTCGATCATCCCCACCCGCCGCGGTCGAAATGCCACTCTCTTTCCGCGATCAGTGTTACTGCCGTGTCTGATGGATCAACATGCGAACCCACGAATGACTATCTTGTGAGCAAGGCGATGGTTTTTGACGACGCAATCTGGGTTCAGGCGTCTCCCTAGTTTTACCGTCGAGTTCCGTGTCTTGGTAACAAAGCGGACACAACCCACCGTACAACCTCATGAGTCGGTTGATTGGGCAAGCAGGCTAGAATTGGATGGATCTGGATCTGAGGGTTCCCTATGGGATATTCGTGAACACATATGATTCATAAATGTGACAAGGCACGCTGGGTGATTGTTCGATAACAATCCCCATTGTCGAATGGCTGCGTGGTCGCAAGTTACGAGTGGGTGTATCCCGACGAGCCATCCTATCCTTCCAAATTGGGCACTCCAATCTGTGTTTCGAGGCCCACCAATGACAGAGGTGTCACTCTGCTTACACGTGAGCATGGATCGTGTGAGCTATAACGGTGGTTGTGAATGAAAGCGACCCCTCAGCGAGCCACGGATCCCCCTCCCAAAACGTCCACACACCTGCACCTACACCTGCACCTGCACCTGCACCCCCACCCGCACACACACAGAGGTCCGTTTGGTATACGAAACCTTGTTTGTTTCATGATCTCTCATTCCGGATCCTGCAGCGTGGGATGGTTTCCTGGGGACGAGGGTGGCCAACACGCTAGCTGTATACCACCCCTGTGTATCCACACGTTCACTAGGCTGGAGCCTGATTGAGGGATATGGAATTCTCCGAGTCAGCCCTGTCAGGATCTACACAGGATTTCCCGCGAGGCAGAGAGATCCCAAAACCGATCGCCGGAAGCGGAAAGTCACGGCCTTACCTTCTTCCTAGGTTCTTCTGCTGAAGGGTGTAGCATGACTCCTAATGCCCTATCTACAGTTAAGGGGGTATCGGTGATTGGGCAAGGCACGGCTGGTTCGACCGTAGGCTGCTCTTTCGGCAACTTCAATGGGCAGCTAGGTCCATCCAATGACGTGGGGCTAGGCGCCGTCCCATATGTTCATAGATACCACCTCACTTGCAGGCGGTGCAACATTGCGTACCTCAATATGGGCACGAAGCTTGGATGATTTCTGGCCCGTGTTGATGGTGCTGATTGCTCACAGTAACTGAGCCCTAGCTACCGTTGGGAAGGTGTATGTTGCACCGTGACATCCGATTATGCGCCTGCCCATACTCAAGTCGCGATATAGTTTGGAACGATCCCGATGTTACTTTTGATGAATTACCTGCATATCTGTGCTGCACTAATCCTTGGGGAAAGCCATCCTTATTGAAGTCACCTCATTACTAATGTACATGGCTCTCTGCTTCGATACCGAGTGTCCGTCCAATCCGTTTCTGTCACCGTGGAAGGGTTAGGGCTTGCAGGACCGGTCTTCGGTGGATCAATCGTGGCCACAACATATGCCAGCATTAAACCCCTCCCGTAGCAACCCTGGCCCATGACCTCATTGCCACCAGGAATATTCTTGCCATGTTCCTCCAACATATAGTAGCCCCCAAAGAAAGTCCCCAAACCTCTATACATGAATGATCCCGTTGCAGTTCATAAGCCGACATGAACCCATGCATGCATTCATAGCCGTCCTATTTATTTAAGGACTCGGTGACTTTCCGGATATTAATCTAACCCTATGTTATAAAGGGACGTAATCAACTGATTAGCCCAATGGAAAGTGGAAATTCCAAACGTGCTAGCAGTTAGATGCCCAACTAGTCAAATGCGATTTCAGTCTTTGACAGCGTTCTTTGTTGAACTGGCGTTTGAAGCCGGTTGAATTGGGAATGTGCTCTTTTGTTGGGCAGCCAACCAATGGCCAAAACTCTAATCCTGACTGGAGGTATCAATGGCTTTGGCACGCTACAACGGCTATGATCTTGGCCTGCTTACTCATGATGGTGATATTGGGTGGCACCAGTTTTTTCAGCCTTATTTTAATCTATACTCAAGCATATCATGGCTTATTACTCAAACGAACCGTCCCCTCATGATGACCCAAATCCAGCATGTACAACATCAGTCCCAAGTGATGAATATTGCTCTGCATCAGTTATTTGGCTTCCATCTAATTGTCCAGCGCTTGTTTGTTGTTTAATCGAACTATCGGAATTGGTTGTGCAGCATCCATCACTGTACGCCTATTACTATATGGCTGTGACCACCATTTCTATTTTATCGATAATAAGTGACAATTTTGGGGTAGTTACTGAGTTGCTTCGTGTGGTTTAGAACTTGTCAACCTCAGACGCGTCACTTGGTGCAACAGTGGTACCATACTTGATGCGATAGACACTAAATTAAAGGATCAATTAACTCTATGATTAGTAGTTTTTCAATTTCTCCTAGAAGTACATAAACTGTGTTCAGCCTCCTCCTATGCAAAAGCTTACCAAAGACCATTGGATATTCAATTTTCCTCAGAGTCGAGGCTTTTAGCAGCACAAGCTCTAGCCTTCTTGATGACAAGTGGACATATGGCCTTCAAACTGATGTGTCTGAGTTTTTCTCATATCAGATATAATAAAAGTAGGCTTACCTACTCAGGAGGTGTTTACACTTGGCTAAAAAATGCTGGCAGAATATCTTCTGGAATCCATGCTTGAAGCTTTTCATAAGGACCATAAAGTGATTATTGAGTCACATGGAGGTATTGTTGCTCCCTAAATCACTCAAGATATTTGTTGAGAGCTGTGCTCATTTTGCAAATGATTGAGGAAATTTGTATATTAAGTTCACTTTTGCTGTATACTTTGGAGATATTCAGAGTGATTGGGAAACAAAGAAGATTATGTAGATTGCACTTATAGACTCATCCAACTCCAGGGTAGTATTTATACACTTACATAATTGTCAAAGCAAACAGAGTGTTTCTACTGACAAATATTCCAATTGTTTGCGGCCAAAGTATGGGAGACCTTAGGATGCTTTGAAATCTCCAATGTTTTGGGTAATAGATACTTTAGTAGATTGTTGCATGCATATTATGGCAAGGAAATAGGGTAGCATACTTGAAGCTATGTAGTTTGCGCAAAGTCTTGACCAAATGGCTTATCTGATATGCTTATCAACACCCCAGGAGTAAAACATCAGGCAGTTGGGACATAAAAGTGTTCAAGCTTTGCAGACTGCCTTAAAATCTGTACACTTGGTCTTGGAGCCTTTTTGAGAGTATTCATGGTATTTGTATTGCCAAGATTATGCAATGTATAAGTATCACCAGTTCATTTTGAATATTAATATGGCTTTGACTAACCTTATGAAAAGTCTCTAAGCTGAATTAGCCATTAGATTCTTAGCTGGTCTTCTGATGGTATTTTGCCAGTATTCAGATGGAGTTTCTGCTTCAAGTTTTCAGTTGCAATTTTTGGTACAAATAATAAGCAGCTGACAACCAAACTGGGTACAAATGCTGATTGGTCCAGTTGCCTTCTAAAAGGGATGTCAGCTTGTCTGCTACAAATCTGGTTCCTGAAATATTGAGAGTTGTTGTTTTTGGAAAAGTTGGACTTAAGCAGATGTTATGATGACATTCTGCTGATCTTTTCTTGATTTTGTATCCATAGGGTAAGCAAGAAGACCTTTATCTTTCACCATTAGAGGTCTGTTGTCAGGTGCTGCTTTGATACATACCAGCTGATGTTATCCTGGTGTGATACCTTCCTGTCATGTTATACATTTGTATTAGGCAAATAAGAGATCTAAAAGGCATATCTAAGATGATGCTTGCAGAATAATACTTTTTGCTGATTGACAGCATATAAAAGATACTCAGCTTACACCTTATTCTCTCATATGTATTGGGACTTTTGCTGGCTAGTGGATGAGCTAGAAGTTATTCACTTCATATATATAAGATAAAGACTGAATATTTGAATTAGTGATGTTCTTGAGACCATCCTAAGCATACCCTATGTGTTTGTTTTGCCAAGACCATGCAAAAGTAGTACTGCTACTTTTGCATTCAACAATTCATTAAGTGAAAGCCATGTCTTCTTCTTGTACTCCAAGTCACTTCCAATATCTCCAAAGCTCTTACAACACTTATTACTGATCTCCTATTGCTCTCATTGCCAGTCTGGTTGGTGAGAGTTATATCAAAGTCAATCACCTGCCCTAATTTCTTGTTTGAGTGGAACTTGATTATACTCACCAAACTGTCAAGTACCCCAAGAATGAGAATTCTCAGAGTTGCCCAAAAGCCCCCGGACCTTGCACATACATTTTTGGCGCTTTCTTGAGTATATTGGGCATGTTTTTTTGCAAGGGTGCGTTTGTCTTACCAAAACCTTGTAAAGTAGAAGTGCCACGTCTACATTCAATGATTGATGGGGCGAGTCAACCGGAGCTCGCTAAAATCCGAGTTAGAGGTCATATTAGAGCGCAGTGCTCAACGGTTTACGTATGACCTCGAGTGCCCTTTGCAAAGATAAGGTTGAACACCCGGCCACTGGCTTTCCCATCAGCTGGGAGCGACCCCAAACCTTTGGCCCCAAGTGAGGTGGACCATCATCATAACCCCATAGGGATACAGGAATGCGAACGGTAGACCGGCAAAAAGACCCAAGGCTTGTGACTTCCGTTGGGGATGAGGAAGAAAGAGCCCGGCCATACATTGGACCTGAGGTTTGCTACCCGGTGGGAAACTGTGGTAAACATGGGGCTCCATTCGCTGAGGCAAATATGTAAACTGACTGACTCCAGGTCCTTTGTAGGCCAGAAAATCCGGTCTACCGCAGAGCAGGCGATCGAAACCCAAGGCACCCTAGAAATCCGGAGCTTACCGAGAGACGCGCAGGGGAGTGTTCCACCTTGGGTGGATATTACCGATGTGCAATGGGAGACTGGTTGCTGATCTTGGTTGAGCCAATGTTCGTACCTGCCATGTCGTCTAGCACCCTGCCCGTGGCTACGTCTGCAGATCAATTATAGAGGCAACTCGTCCGTGTACAAGAGTGCCCGCGGGTTTGCGAGTACAAGCGCCGCGTTCAGATCCAGCTCGATGTGGTAGGCAACAAGTTGTGCCGCATACATCGGATGAGACATGATCTTGTCTATTCCGTGCATTGGGCAGAACTGGGTTAGGGTTATGGGCCCAATCACTCCCCGGAGACTCACCTCGGAGCCCTCTTTCGCCTGGTATCGTTGCAGACTCTGGCGGCAGAGGTGCTGAAAGGGAATGAACAAGGTTGGGGAGGGAGGGCGAAGGATCGATCTGTAGGTCAGTTATGAGAGTGGAGATCCTCATCGGAGCAGTGGCATGGTGGTTCCCAGAAGCATGCACCAAATACTCGGGACGAAGTAGCCGCAGTGGACGCTTCCACTAGCCAATTCCGGCAGTCGGGACGGGGAATGGTGCACCATCGAGCGTTAAGCAGCTTATTCTCCGCCCACCGAAAGCATCAACGGGGAACCAAAATCTCCATTTATCTCAACGGTGCATACGACGCCACAGCGTATGTGCTCGCGAGTAGATCGTAGTTCACGCCCACGGTGATGCTGATCGTTACCAAGTGGAGGATCGTTAGGTGTTTCCGTAAATGGACCGGTTGACAAGCAGCAGGGGCCGTGAGCCGTTGGCCACTACCGGAATGGGTTCCTGTAGGAAAGGAACCACCGGAAGGCCACCAATGACTGGCTAAACCTTGGGTACAGAGCGAATGGAAATAGGGTTCATACCTGTGCTTCGTGGCCGACTCTGTCTAAAAAGAGCCTCTCTCCGGTGGGAGCCCCATCCCAGGACTGCACATTCTATGGAAACAGAAAAGTCACCTGCATTAAGGACGCTTCATCAATGACAGTCGACGTATAGTTGTTCTAGTGAGTCGGTTAGGATTTTACTTGCATGATTACCAGATGCCTATGCAATGAACACCCTGGATCCATCCCATGAGTATGTCCAGTAACCTTATTGTCCTGACCTAATGGCATCCAAAGCTAGCCCACTGCACACCGATGATTACAGCAGGAATGCATATCATTGGACTGTAAAAAACCGACGCACATCCACCAGAGACCGACAAGGCAATGGGGAAAGGTCTGGATGCCACATCTAGCCATTTACGACCCAGTGGTGGGTGGCCACCGCCCAATGTATGAATAGTGGTTGGGTGGGATTTATTTAATTTATCTCTATATGAGTGCCGGTGATAGGGTGGAAGTGGGGCTTTAAGCGACAGGCAACAAGGTGGACAAAAGGGCAATGTACAAATAAATAGGAATCGGGGGCCCCTCCTCAGAAGGGCCTGGTGAGTAGCACCGGGAGGAGTATGCAGATGATGAGAATTGACAAGACGGTGAAGATCCGATTCCAGAAGCGCCATTTCGCCTGGTACTTCGTGGCCGGTTGTCGGGGGAGGAACGCGAAGATCCACCAAGCGCAGGGGATGATGAACCCGAAGAAGAAGGCCTGCTTACCGTAGTAGGCCTGGCTCTCTGACACTGTCGACTCGTAGCTGGATGTCTCGGTGATCTTTTCTGGGTGGATTCTCTGGACCCCCACCGAATTCAGGGCCCAATGCCGCTTCGATCGCGGGTGAGAGTCTGGCGGGAGGTGAACCGCTGCTGGATAGTGCTCCGCCCCCAAGGAATATTGGAGGAAGTCTGCGGTGATTTCATATTCTATGGAGCCAGGCCCGAACTCCAGGCAGACGCTGTTTTTTTCGGTGTGAGCCAAAACCATGGCCCGAATGCTATGGAAAATCGGTGGGAGCTCGGGTGGGGAGAAGGGATGTCGTAGGATCTATGCACGATTATTTACAATGAAAGCAGTGTCGCAAGCTCAAGGGTAGCTAGGATTATCAAGACCAGAAGACGGCGGCAGGCGGTGGCCGTGTATATATAGCTTTCTGGACCTTCGTCAACCAAGGGCCCAAAAATATGTCGGATCTGGAGGAAAAGCAGGATCTGGGTGGAATGGGGATCTGTACGCCTGCGAAGGCAGCAATCCAAGGATTTCATAGGAAAGAATGGATAGGAGAAACCCAAAGGTGGACGAGCAAATGGGGAGTTCATGCCGAATTGGTTGGGCAATCACCACAATAACTCATATTTGGCATCGGTGGGAAATTATGGAGATGCTTCCTTTGTACTAATGGCCTAACACATGCAGTCCACGACTCCAGAGAAACCTTGCCTGTGCGCAAGGCGCGTTGGATAAAATAGATGGAAAGCAAGCATTCGCCTGAACGATGCATGAAATGAAAAATTCCATTTATTTCCATTCGTTGTTCTATGCATCTGGAACGTACATGGGTTCTTGTAAGATTCTTGTCAGGAGACGGTGAAAGAGGGCTGTGTAACGGATCGCATACCTGCCAGGACCATTGGTTTTGATTTTCATTGAACCTGTATTTGGAAACATCCATATAACTCGATTTGTAGACCAGCCATTTTAGTCGAGTGGGGAGGTTGGGAAGGGATTCCACACGAAACAAAGGCTTATGTGATACTTGCGGGAGCTAAAAGCGCTTACGAAACATACATATGTCGCAACAATGGTGATTGTGTATGGAAATATCTTGCGCTGGGGGTTGGTGGCGGGGCGGTTTTCCCAAAGAGCCCTAACAAAGGGCTTGGACCAAAGGCGTGCAAAATGCCGAGCCCCTCTGGTGTAGAACAGAACGAGTCAAGGGATTGGGCTCAATGCGTGTTTATATACGTATGCAGGGATATCAATAAAGGTTGGCATTTTTATCAAAACAGATCAAGGCTAGGGAATAGCGGTAACAAACGAATGCAAGCAGATTATGACTGGACAAATTGATTGGCAGCTTGGCGCAAATCATTCAACGAAGTGCTTAATGAATCTCTGAAGATATCGCTGTCGGTTTCTTTGCAGTTCTTCCAGCTGGAAATGCTGAACTTCATGCTGTTCTTTCCAATGGCATAATTTACCCCATATCCCTCGGGCACCACCGGACCGAAGCCGCCGTAGAAGTGGTCGCCTGGGCTCATGTTGGATGTGGATAGTTTGAAATACATGGATTTCAGGTAAGAGGGGTCGGAGAAGATGGTTGCTGCTTCGCGCTCGGCTTCCGACGCGATAACTGATCGCAGCCCTAAGAGATGTCTGTCGACTCCTCTGCCGCTGCTAGCGGCTTTCATGTACTCCAGATGAGATTCGATCGCTTTTTTGAAGAGGATCAGTTTCTCGCGGTCCTAGATTGGATGCCCAGTTGGTTAGCAGCAAGCCGTGGAATGCACACCGGAGCCGACCAATACATACGTCAATCGAGTTGTCATCAAATGCCTCCACGAATGCTACGCTGTCCGATGAACAAACCCGAACCGTTTCGGTCCTTCCGAAAGCAAAAGTGCGGGTGGATGCGGTCTCGTATGTTGGGCAGCACTCTCCATACTGTCGGTAGTAGGCCAGCTGAAGCGCCATCTGAACATAGGCGTCGGGGCTGACTTTGGCTAAACACATGCATCAGTAAAGACCTCACCCATTTGCAGCGACATATCGAAGCTCAGTCCCTACCATTTTTGATCCAGTCACTACCATAGCCATCGTAGTGCAGGCAAAGGCTTTGGATGTTCTTGATCAGCTTTTTGGCGTTTGACTCGGCCGCGCTGATCGCGTCGGTCACGTTGCTGGTAACGGACCAACGAAGCTGCTCGGGTGGTGGCAAGCTAACATTGGCTTCGAGCTCCTCTCTGTTACTATTTCCAGAGCTGATGTAGTTGAAAATTCCACCAGGGACAGCGGCATCAACTGGCGAGTGCTTCGGTTGCAAGATAATTAGGTTGTGAGGTGGATGGATGGGCTAGAGACCGGATTACCTCTCCGTTCACACCGGCCACTCCGTTGTTGGCCACTATAAATTGGAGCGGTTTATCAAACCATCTATTCTTGGCGTCGTTGCGGTGAAAGATGTGGTGGTGAGCATGGTCAGCGTCCCCCTCAGGCCCAATATCGTCCAGACACAACACAAAGAGGGATTCGTCGATATCCTGCAGAGTGCTTGCGTTTTCTGGGAACTGAGATAGCTCATTTCGAATCTTCGATCACCCGCCAACGTTAGCTATGATGTGCCACATGACTTTTGCAATACGCCTACCTTTCCCCACACGTCCCGATGCTCCGAGGTCAATATTCCCACAGGTGGCTGCGGCTCCGAAAGGTCTTTTACAGCATCAACGACTCTAGAAAGCTGGCTGTTCGATCGCCATCAACACATGTCAGTCTACTGGATGGTGGGGGTATAGGCCCGGTTCTGCTTACACATTGATTTGCTTTGTTGACAGCGGCTGGCCGTCTTCCCCCAATACTTGAACCTTGAAGAATTGATCTTTGGCCATGACAATGATGTGTTGTGCAGTAGCAGGGTAATTGTATACAAGCCTGTCTTTTGTTGTATCGGCAATACGGGCGGTGCCGAATACACGCTTATACTGGTTCATGCATAAATTTACATTGCGAAGTTGCTCTACTGGCAATTCTTGTCTGCAATTGTTGGTTAATAACTGGTCAGTATGATACGAACGTAGGTATGCGTAGAATGTTATGCGCTATACTTGTTCAGTAGGTCGTTGAATTCGAGGACACGTCTAGCGATGGCCGAAGCTCTCGCAATTTGCAAGTCAGAAAATGTCCCCTTTTTAGCTGGTGCAAGACCCTCGGCAGGATTGTTAAACACACACCACCAATTCACATTGAGTAAAAGTGGCTCGCGATACTCTAAATATGCTTTGTCGAGCCAGATATTCTCCAGCCAAGAGTGCTACAATGAGTCGATGTGGTTAGTCGTTGGTGATGAAACAAATAACTGTCAAACAGAGAAAGCCCATTACTTTTGTGTTGCTTGCCAGGGAGATCAAACGTTTCTGGAGGGTTTCCCCTAGGCCGTTCGGTTTGATAAATGTACCTACTGCTTGGGCAGCCCTGTCTAACTCTTCGCCATCTTTAAGAACCGGCTCCAGGCTTCGCAAATACCTATCCGCTGTTTCGTGTAAATCGGGGATTGGTAACTTTGGGAGCTGATTGTCATTCTGGAACGTCTTTGGAGGGGCTTCAGTCACGAACGTACGAAGTGCCGGATATAGAGAGCTATGGAAGTAACGGGGAGTGTCAGCAGGGAAAATAGCTTACGACTGCCTTCGGAGGCACCTACCGTAAACCAGTATGTCTGGCTCTCAAAGCGCTAACTGTAGCTGAACGCAGAAATAAAAGCGACATCGAAAAAGATATCAAACAAACGAGGGTAGTTACGAAGCAGTGCTCGTATACAATCAAGGATATAAATGATCTATGTGGGTGGCGTTTCTAGGAATCAAGGTTCGTCATCCGAAAGTTCTAATATAATTGGGGCATCAATATTGATCAGGGATGCTTGTATTGAGCCCGCGTACCAAAATTCCCTCAGTTTGTTGCCACCACCCACGTGTTAACCTTAACACAGCGTGGTGGTGTCAACTGAATGTGTATGGAATGATGATGGAACATTGACTGGCGCCTGCAATCTGCGATTTCGTTGCGCAGCATGGTGATTTTGCCGGAGACTGCTATTGACGTAATCTTCCGGAAAGCAATGACCCGGTTGCTTTTCTAATCATTAACGGTCTCTGCAATGCGGATAAAGACACCTGGGACACTATCCCAAATACTTCCACTTAACCCAGCAAAGGCGCTGGGGGGTTGCATCTGTATCTTGAGCTCGTATACTAAAATCCGCTCATTTCACTGTCTGGTTTACGAATGCCGCAGTGCACAGCCACAGCCAATGCGATGGTTGCAGCATTTGTGGTCCAAAATCCTATATTTGTTCTAGAAGGATGGTTCAGCGATTTGTGGGAATCCAGATTGTGGTGGACTGGATATAGTAAAATTGGATGCCTCATAGCAACACGAGCTCGAGTCCCGTACAGCGTTCAGGCGTTACTCCAGCCCTCTACTGACAGCGGCTTTTGTTCTTTTGTCCAACATGCTGTAGTTGTGTGGGTTGTGTAATGCAAGCATCCCAGCAAAGAAACATATCAACATAGTATTATCACCTGCTACTCACAAAACGCAGTCACTGTAATGGCAAACATATATATATATATATATATAACTCACTATCTCATTATCTCACAGCTCAACGTCAGACTCCATTGGACAATTGGTATTTGAGAGAATTACAATATGGGCTCAACCATTAATTTTTATTGATGAGTTTCAATAGGAAATACTATGGATAACATAGATTATAAACAATTGCTGGTCAATGTAGGATGGTGTTTGCGAAGCATTCTGGTCTAAACTGGGGTAAAAAATTGCTAAAAGTGGCGGTGAGAGCTTGGAAGTGAATTGGAGTATTTAGAAGCGTGCAATCTTTCACTGCTTGATTGATTAAATTGAAATAAAGTATTGATACTTGTGTGAACTCCGTAAACATAATGATAAGAATGTTTCGAGAATACTCCCAGGAAGTTGTGTGCAATGCTCGGAGTCTTTTGGAAGACTTTAAAAAAATCTGACAACCTCTAGTCTATTCAATATTTCTAAGAATTAGCAAATATCTTGCAAGCATATTACGGAGTAAATACATGTCAGCAGCATAATCAATGAAGCACTAAATCTAGGATATGAGTGTTTATTGCTAAACCAATTATTTGCAACAAAAATACATATTTATGCCACCCACAGTGTCCATGATGAAATAAATCGTAAATATGAATCACTACCAGGATTCATCGTGGCATATTATCCTAGGAAGATTCAAAGCTTGGATTTCATCCTATTTTATGCAGTTATCCTACTTCTTTCCTCTAACATCCCCTGTATTAATTATCGCTCTAACTTTCGACAATGCTACGAATTGCTTCGTATTTGGCATGTAATCGATGTGATTGAGAACCTACATGTACTCCATGTCGGAGCTCCTGCCCATCTTGGCTACTATTTGCTACCAAGTACCAGGGTTTGAATGACATGCACTTGCTGGCATATTGATAGTGTTTGCATTTAGGTGAATTTCGTGGAAATAATGATGAGGCCGCATTAAGAAAGCTGTGTAGAAAGTTTGGGTCCGTTAGATCAGTTTGAAAACTTTGGAAACTTCTGAGACTTCACTAGTTCAAAAAATTAGCATCGTATTGTACGAACCAATCTCAGGCCGTTCATTCAAAATTTAGCAATTGGCAGAATAGAATCTTAACATACATGAATAATTTAGGCGTTAAACTAAATAAGAATCTCAGCAGTATTTATTTGGTATTCCCACCAATTCCATCAGGGAATTTACAATGCTATGAATGGGAAGCTGAGGTACTGCAAGTACATTCTTTAGTCGGGGTCTTCTGGATGACCTGGAATCCACCCTGGAAGATCTTTTTGCTGACTCCTCCGAATTGCGGAAATACTGGGCAGCTGGAAGATATTCAAAAAGTGAAATCATAATATTTGGTTCAATCCCAATGATGCGCAACAGCACATATCTTTGGTAGAACTACAATACATTGCAGAAAACCCCCGAAGGAGGTGCCAAGCTCGAAGGTCATTCTCTCTCCTTCATATTTCCGTATTGGGTGCAACACGGGGCGATTCTGTTTGGGCCCTGTGTCCTGCTCTCAACACAACAATTACCGAGCGATCTTGACAGTTACCCCTTTACTTGAATGTCTTCGGTGTGCTCAGTAAGCCGATGGACCACAGCCTATCGAAAGTCCCTGCACCTTTGAAAGCTTCGCAGGGTACGGTGAAGGAAGGCCCAATACCACTTTGAGGGTTGTAACGAGTCAGGACACCATTGGGGCATCTCAGCAACGATCATGTTCAAGCCAAGCACTGGTTGCTGCCGTAGATTGTGAGATAATAACACCCGTTGATCATTGGCACCATATCGGCACTAGTGATACTGGTGGATGAGCACCAATCAGCTTCATCCGCACACCCCCAAGACCCAACAGGCGGCACGATCTGCATGGGCTTTGGCAAATCTGGGATTTGGGGGATGCAGCCAGAGAATTTGCTCGCTATACGGAGATCGATGAAGTCAACCTGGCATGCATTCTGGGACTGATAGCTTGCTACCAACCAACCAAGCCTATCTGGCCAACATGGTCGTTGAAATGAACCAGATCTCTGGGATAAGCAGGCATGATGTCATGGCCAATGAGGTGGGGCCGTTTATCGTCATGTGTCCCATTAGAAGTAATCTTCGCTAAAATGAGAGCCAACTTTGGATGATAGTGAGCCATTGGCACCACCAATGACCTGGTTAAGTGGCAATGATTGCCTGCCGCCAGATTGATGAGGCGAATAGCTACGGAGTGGGTATAGTGCTCGACAACTTGGAATCGAACCAACCTTGGCCTGAACAATGATTACCTGGAAATGAATCTGGTGGCACGATTGGCGATTTCCATGGTCACTTGAGTGCTTTGGGAATAAGCAATCAATTGTACAACGCAAATTAGATTGTCTTCAATATAAATGGATTAATCAGGCATATTGTTCGCCGGATGTTTCAACCGTTTGACACACCTTTATGTATGTTCTTGTGCTATGGTGTCAGATCACCGCTACCGACGACCACTTGATTCTCGCTTCATTCGTATCTTGGGCATGGCACAGTGCCACTCGCCCTGGTGCTAATCGCAGGTCGTGATTATCAGCAAGCCGGCGGCTTGGTCAGGACAGGTTGTCTGGATGGTGCTAGGTCTCGTTTGATCGTGGTTTGTGTGTGGCATCACCACAGTAAACCGCCTAGCTATGGATCTACCATGATGCGCCTACAGCCAGGAAAAGGTTTGATATCGGCTTGGATTACCTTGGTACAGCTGCCATGGCTGGATTGTTCAAGTCCGCTTTGATGGCAATTATATCAAATAAGATCCTGCAATCCCTTTGTCTGTTGGCCATTCTTCGATTCGATGAATGCGGTGTCGTTAATTCTCCATTGGATTCA
This sequence comes from Basidiobolus meristosporus CBS 931.73, assembly GCA_002104905.1. Taxonomy (NCBI): domain Eukaryota; kingdom Fungi; phylum Basidiobolomycota; class Basidiobolomycetes; order Basidiobolales; family Basidiobolaceae; genus Basidiobolus; species Basidiobolus meristosporus. The sequence continues at coordinate 18,274 of MCFE01000872.1, forward strand.
TTCTTTCTCGTACATCATTGGCGTTGGCCGTTTTCATCCACGAAATAGGAAAGAATGGATGAATGGTGATCATTTACCTGGTTCACGGGAGATCCTCCCTTTGGTGATTTCATATAGCCTTCCATTCTTGGCCCATTCGTCCTTTAATTAGGGCGCTACCACTAACAATGATTGATGGGGGGATGCCTTTTTTGGAAGAATGACTTTTTTCCGTATTTTAACTTTATAATGACCCATGGGCCACGTGACCGACCTCAGAAGCCCTCCTGTATATGAGCACATACATCTGACCTCAGGAATCCTTCCTCGCACCCTGCCATCCCCATCCATCAGTTAAATCCTAATCCTGCGACCACCGCAGTCTCAAGTAGCGCGCCGCCTGAATAATGAAATCGCTTGAGATCCCCAGTCCCCCAGGTATAATTCAGCGTAGCCACCGGACAATTCACTGCCATTCCAACTAACACTGCCGTATCAAGGGCTAGTCCTGACCGATGTCAGCTCAGTGGCTGATGTGGACGCTGCTATGCGATGTAGGTGGAAATGCACACTAATAACTCGCTCCAAAACTCACTCCACTCCTTCACCGACTAGTCATGGACTCCAACTACGATACCCAGTTTCACTGCTGGATCAGAAACGAGAAGAACGTGAGCTACATTGCGTACTACCTGCGTAAACTCATCGTGGATTTCGAGGAGACAAACATGAGATCGGTGCATCGAGCCATCCAATGGTTGGTGCACGATTGGTCGGTCCAAAGGACTGCCGAGCTGTTGGTGAAGTTGTTTTATCATTGGGGAATCGATTGTCCGAGGTTCGGCCTGTTGATTGCGGAGGTGATGTTTGAGTGGAATATCAACCACACAACCGAGCTAGTCACCACCTTGGTGATAGGAGAAAGGTCCAGCAAAGTTGCGCAATTCATCAATCACCTTACCAATGGCTGGTGCGACTCCGCGGTTGTAGAGTTGGTTCGCAGCATCAGCACTCGGCTTCAGTGGAGTGAGCGTTATTTCAAGCACTTTATCTTGCAATATGTGGCAGTTTATTACAGCGGTGATATGATGGTATTGGGCTCCCTGTCTTGCGCAGGCTATGGTGCAAGCATCATTTCCAACCATATCCGGCAGCAGTATCAAGCAAGAAGACTGTTTATGCAGCAACACACCACTTGCCTGGGTGGCGAGCCATCAGTGCCTGGTCTCTCGTTGGTGGAGTTCTCCATCAAGATACTGCAAAAAATATTGTCCCGCACATTTGTCACTCTAGGCACGCCATTTTTCTATGCTGAACATCTTATCACCGGCGCCCCAAAGCACGCGCACATAAACCAACATCCGTACATGACGAGGTCATCACTGTACCGGAGGATGGAGAAGCGAGGGCAGGCAACAGCTACACTTCATAAATCAGCCTGCTGGAAAGACTCGGATTGTTCCACCCCATCACCCGCAGTAGATTCTCGCGTCCGTACTCATGATGGAAGAGCACATCTTTATTGCCGACTTCACTCTGAGCCCTCAACCTCATCCCCATCGACAGGATCAACGACTGCGTGCACTTGTTCCTCATACCTAGGCAAGTTCAGCTCGCACCCAGCAGACCGGACAGACGTTGATAGGCCAGCCTTGGCGCTTGAAAGCAGGACTAACCCGAGGAATAACCGATAGCCTGTCCCATAAAACATCCGTGTCCATTGACAGCTGGGCTGCTCTCTACCCGAGGACAGGTTGGGCACCGGCAGCTGCTCACAACCCCTAGCTAGTCACCAAGCATAACTTCCCAAAATGACTGCCTCATGTGTGCGGTCCACCAAAATATCGCTCGCATCCTTGGTGGAGACGTAACGATTGTACCAACAATAGACAGTTGTAAATACTAGACTAGGTAGTCTGTTCCAACAATAAACCAAGTAGACTCAGTGGATATGCTATCAGCGGTTGTGTAGAGGATGGGGCTGAACGATCTGGACAGTGGCCCTCTGTTCTATCAACCTGAGTACCCACAGACAATCCTCCACTCTCACGTCAGGCGAAGCCCGGGGAGCAGCCTCGTAGTTGAGTGAAAGGACATGTTCGTTTATGTAACAATATAGCAATATAGGAAACACAAATCAGTATAAAAATCTGACTAGATCCGGAAGAAATGGCCAACGCGTGAAAGAGCAAATTCAGGGCTTAGGTGGTATGTAAGGTGGAGCATTCACATAGCTATGGACATATAGCTCATTGGTTTCAACCGTCCATGGGGAAGGGTACACTCAGGATCACAAACATGGAGTCAGGTTGGGCATCCCATCTCGTTCAAAATCCAGCGCAAATGCCAGTCTTCGGCTAATCACAAGGGAGACGTATTCAAAGAGCGAACCGCCTACACAGGGAGAACCTTCAAACTTATAAGAGATGTATTTGAGATAAACAAGTATATACAAATAACATGCAACTACGTTTGCTGTGCAGTCGATAGGAGTAGATGACTAGGGAAGATTAATGGGGCAGAAATGGGTATCTATCACTTCTGAAGGTACTTGTACTCCAAGTCTTTTAGGCGAATCTCTTTCTCGAGTTCAAGTTCCCGGAGTCGTATCTCCCGGTCAAATTCAAGCTGTTTGAGGCGGATTTCCCGATCGATCTCCAGTGCCCTCTCTCTGACGCGGATTTCTCTCTCTTTGAACATTACTATTTGGCTATGCATCTCCGAGTTTGGGTGACGAAGAATATCCTCCAAATCCAATGGTGGCGGATTAGCAGGCTGCTCCTCGAGCCGCGGTCGCTTGGCCATAGGCAGGTTGGTGTTATTGGATATCGGCGATTGAGAAGGTTCCGGCTCAACGGTGCTGGGCAACGAAGGCATCGGATTAGTGCTTGGCTTTTCGGAGAATTGAATAACATTGCTCGGTTGGAAGTGATGAAACAGCGGATAGCCGTTGGTGTTGGAGTCGGTTAATTGAAGTGACTTGGCAGGGAAGGGTGCACTCGGCCCCCCGTTCTCCTCCGAGTGGTTGAGGTCGACGTTCGAACTGTTGCTGTCGCTCTCGGAAGCCGCGCCATCATGATTAGACCGGAAGATATGATCCAGCTGCTTGAAGTAAACCCAGGTGGCCGCGCCATTGTTGTTGGGAGTCGGGCTTTGGCGGATGTCATGGTATCTGCGCACCATTTTCTTCAGCTTGTTGTTGATTTGTAAAGAGGTCACTCCCGGTAATAGTTGGGATGCTTTCTCATAAAAATCGGTCTTCTTCCGAGAGTAAAGATCGAAGTGCTTTTCGAGGCAGTCAAGAAGTCGCTGCACTTCGGTGTGTGTCCAAATGAACACATCGGTGCTGCGTCTCCCTGCATTGAAAAACGCCATCACCTTTTCGCGTGTGTCCCCTCCGGGCACAACCGCAGTGTAGTTCGAGGTGGTGGAGAATTTTATCGGAGTGGTGCTTGCTGCCAACTCTTGCTGTTGGGGAGCCAGTGTGGTTCCGGTCATGCTAGGAGGAGAAAGAGGCACCCCTAGCCCCACCTCACTAGCCACCGTTTGCGAGAAATCATCCGGGCCAAAGTGGGCACGAAGAATACGATCGATTTTCTCGTAGTATCTCCATGGATTGTAATAGTCGGCACCTGCCTGACTTGCTTCATTAAGGATAGTGCGATACCTGAGAAAAAGTTTCTTGAATTTGTTCTTGATCTGCATAGGGCTTATCCCTTCGAAAAGGACTGCAGCCTTATTGTAGAAGTCCGTTTTCTTTTCTCTATATTCACTGAAGTTCTCGTTTAGAAAATCGAGCAGTTTATCAACATCCGAATCACTCCAGCTGATGGGATGGTTTTTTTGGGGAAAGAAGCTAATGTTCATTTTGCTGTCAACATCCATCTCCTGCGGAGAATCCGCCTTCTTGATGGGGATAGCGAGGGATTGCGGAGCAGGCTCCTTCAACATAGCAGCAGGGGAAAGTGAGATATTCTATGGTTGGGCTAGAGAGAGGGAAATAGGCGGTGGAAGGCACTTGACATAAAAAGTTGATCAGCCTTTGAGAAAGTGCTACCTGTGCTAAGACAAATCTTGATTTATCGGTGATACATCAATGACAAATTGGATCGCTCATCAATCCATGGAATTTAGTATATCAAGAACTCTAGACCACTCCTGATCGCTCCTGTACAGAAATTTTTGCACCCAGTATTGGCTTGACATTGGTGGTGTTCGGCGAATATTCCGCATCTCGACGCCCATGGGAGCATTCCGGCCAGCTGGAAGTTGAATGGCCCCGCAGGAAATGAGCTCGCCCAGGGAACAGACCGGGTACCATGAATCAGCAGTTCGGCCGGGTAACCGGCAGACCCCAGGGCTCTTCGTCAGACCTTGAAGCGGTCCCGCCTGAGCCGTTCGGATGTCACCGTATCCCGTAGGGTCTGGAATGTGGGAATTCCAGATGCAGAATCCCCAGTGGTGTGAGTAGTTGATCGCGGTTCCATACGGCTGTTAATGGGGACGGTGGTTCTCCATAAACACGAACGGGGTCAGTCCAATAGCCAACTATCCCTTCATTTAGTTAGCTTATTGACACTTCAGCGCAATGAATATCGATTGGCCGGATAAATAACTGTCCGACTGATGTCACCCCATGGTGTTCGGATCGTTGGTGATCAGGGCAGTGTTCAGTGTTGGCATGCATCTAGGCCTATCTAGATAGATACGAGTGCTGAATTCATCCTACACTTGGTTCATTCTCACCAGCCTTTATGCATGGCCTTACTATCAGCTACGCGAATTGAGAGCCCGGCCATCCGAAAGAAGCCTTACTATCTAATGCTCCTACCAACAAGCCCAGGCAGGGATTTGTAGCAGCGTCTTGGTCAACACGCCAGTAACCATCCAGCTGATGGGCGCTATATGCTGTTATATTCTAGATTAGTAAGCGGTAGCTGGTTGACAATCGAAGCGAGCGCTGCATATGTGGGAATACAGGCTTTAATCTGACGTATTTTGCGAACTGCTGCGAATCACCGCTATTCACTTGATAATTTAACATCGCCCTGTGGCTGTAATCCAGGATGATGCCTGTGTTCCAAGTCCAAGTCCAAGCCAATGAATTGCTAATATACGGGGCGTATCTAGAGATCATGCGAATATGAACGCCAGGTGGGATGATGAGATCTGTCTCGGTTCAGGGAGCTATTGACGAAAACTTGACTGATGGATGTTCCTAGGATTATTGGGGTGTTGCCGATGGAGTTGCTGTCGTACTGCATTCAAGAAATTCTTTTCTGGAGCATTTAGAAATGGCAATCCCATGTTATTGGCCAAAATTGGCCAACATCGACGAGCGTTATTCTGGAGATAGGTAGAGAGCTTTCTTCGTCAGCCCCTCTCTCCAGCTAGGCTTGGTCCTCATCCGTGGTAAAATCCATGCCAAGATCGCCAGGATCACGTGAAATAAACCTTTCGATTATTGTTGCATGTTGCGACCCCCACACAAAATCCAGACCCGTGCTCCAAATATGCCATAGCACCGTATACTTCTTTGTGTATAGTCATCGTGTCGCCTTACTGTTCTTGTTTGATATGGGGAGTTGGACTGGTGGGGGATATTCCCGCCACTCACATTGTCTCTGTAAGCAAACCCAATTTATCCTAGTCCTTGCTGGTTGGCCTAGCTCATGCGTAATGAATAGCTACAATGCTGATTGCTTAGCACCACTGTGAAGTGCCAGGTATTTTCAGATATAAGGTAGAACAACTGGGCATAGATGTTGCAATGTACTTATTGAATCTTATATTGTGAAGATGCAGAGTTGAGTAAGTGAGGAGGCAATCTACCACCCAGAGCGGGTGAATGCCATACAGCAAACTATTCCTCACGTGTCAATGGCAAATCCTGTAATTGTCGTTCTTCCTCACTCATGTTATATCCGAAGTAGTCTCTTAAAGCATCAACGCGCTCACGTTCGTTGCGAAGTGTGCGTCTTTCCTTTACATCTGCACCCCAGCGTACTTTTAGCTTATCAGCCTCGATAGAAACACGTGATCCGTCCCGACGACTGCGAAATACTCTGATCATTCTTTTGAATATGGATTTCTGGTTCAAGGACGTGTAATAATTGCCAACCTCAAAGTCGCTCTCATACGCTTCTTCGTCGACGAAGAAATAATCGGGCATCCAGCGGTCGCCTTGCCAATGCTGAAATTCCCAACCTACGCTGGCTCCGTGCTTTGATTTTGGGTGGATCTTTTGCACTAGTCTGGAAATGGCTGCGCCGTTCAACTCGTTTGCTGGTTGATCATTGAGTACTGGCAGGGGAAAGAAAAAGCCGTTCGTACCAAATCCAATATCACAAATGTATTTTTCTCCGTCAATTATAGCGATGGAGATGCGATGCGATAGTCGTCCATATTCAGTAGCTCCATCCTCAAGGAGATGGGCTATTCGTGCAGAGCACGGATAAACTTTAAATCCGATTCTCTCCAATACTAAATAGAACAGCCCATTCAGCTGATAGCAATAGCCACCTCGGTTCTCTAGTACCTGTCGTCGATACATCCCTTGAGGGGTTATATCGGCAATCCTCGACTCAGTGCAGTGCAGTGACAAATTTTCAAAGGGAAACTTGGTTAATGCAGCAAAATGTAACTGGCGAAGAGTCTCCAAAGTAGGTTGAGGAAATTCGGTAACGTCATGGACTTTGCTGAACTCAATGTATTTCAAATAAGCCAATATCTGTTCGTCGGTCAGGCTCTCTTCAGTGCGAGTCATTACGGCTGTTTCTAGGACGTGGTTATTTTAGTGAACAGGCAAGCTTCGCGTTTTGTGAAAGGCTTTACGTACCTTTTGAAATGAAGATGTCGATGCTATTTTGGTGCAGTTATGTGGTGTATTGCCAACCTTACTGGGCTTATATTAAATACGTCAAGCCTGGTTCATGACGATAAAGATTAGTAAGCGTCCTGAGTAATATAAAGGGCATGACCTGATATATATGCTTGTGAACTTGCAAAAAATATCCATGTTAAATCTGGTTTTATAGTAGTACGCATTTCTTATTTTTATTGATATCTATTGCAATGCTTCAGAATATCACAACATATGCTTCATGCCATTTCCCGAATATCAAGCTTGAATAACTGACAACCCAAACTTACAGTTAGTGGCATCATGTACATCTGTAGTCTTTTCCTCTTATTCTATTATTAGACTAATTTTCACCAGGGATATAGATATGGTAATTATGTCACCTTACTATATGTAACTTCTTCTAACACACTTAGGTGCTATGTAGCAAAGCAGCTACATAAAGGAGTAAAAAAGAGAAGAGAATTATTATTTTCAATCAGAATACAAAGAAGCCAAAGCCAAGTTGGAATCCGATAGAAATTAAGTAGTGGAGAAAGGCATAAAAATACTCAAAATACCAATGATCTGAGGAGCAAAATAAGGCAATATAAAAGGTACTCAAATGCTATAGTGATAAAGACTACTATCCTCTAAAGGGGTGAAGGTGTTGTAAATTTTGTAATTACACCTGGATTTTACATCAGTTTAGTGACATGGAACATTGTCTACAAGCTTTAGTGAATTCTGGCCAAATTCTAAAGCATCTGGTTTCAAGAACATGAAGTATCTCTAGCCCATTATAGAGTGACAATTTGAATATCTTAGGTCATAGTTGGGACTAATTAATATGAGTGCTTAGACGGGTAGGAGTATTGTACAATTTGTAGTTACACATATATATTCACCTAGTTATAAATCTTAGATAACTCAGACCAAATTCCTGTTGGGATTTACTTGGAAAATCTTCAGCATAATATTAGGCACCCTGGACATGACATTTCCAAAAGTTGTTCAAGAGTACTAAACTTTACACACATATCACTGGTACCTGAGCATACTCTTCATGTGGCTTTCCCAAAACTATGTAGAAGTATGAATACTAACTCTGGGTTAGGGGGAGGAAAGTCACCATATGGTGAAGTCTTAATTTTACTTATTACTGTTGTAAGAGTCTTGGAGATATTGGAAGTGATTGGGAAACAAGTGGATTATGTTGTAAAAATTTGGAATTCCACCTAAATATTCCCCTAACTTAGTCACTTAGATCATTACCTTCAAATCCTAGAGAATACTGACCAAATTTCTTGTTGGGATTTACTTTGAATATTTTCACCAAAATACTAGGTACCTAGAACATGAAAATTCTCAAAGTTAACCAAGCAGCCCCAAACTTGGCACACATGTCCTTGGGACCATCCTTAACCTATTCTATGTGTTTGCAATGCCAAGATCATGTAAAAGTTTAAAACTACTTTTACATTCAATAAATCATCAAGTGAAAACCACATAATCTACTTGTTCTTCCAATCACTTCCAATATCTCCAAGACTCTTACAACAGGTTATGAGCTCTAAGCTGTTACTCTCTGCAGTGTCTACTACTGCTATTACTGGAATTTTTCCCACTGCTGAGAAGTTGGATGGATCTAACTACCAAGTGTGGAAGGTAAAGATGAAGATGCTGCTACAAGAAAGAGGCCTTTGGGATATTGTCATGGGAGAAGAATGCCCTCCTAAAAATGTGGGAGAGGAAGCCTTAAAGTACCAGAAGAAAGGACAAAGTGCCTTTAACTGCATTTGCCTTAATGTTAAGGACAAATTGCTAATTCAATGCTCAAGAGCAAAATGGCAAAGAATACCTGGAATGCATTAGAAGACACCTACCAGTCATGTTTAGCGGCTAAGAAAATGTATCTGAGACAAAAATTCTTTACTACAAAGATGCTGCCAGGAGAAGAAATGAAAAATCTAATTAACAGAATTACCCTGCTGGTAGATGAAATGGAATCTATGGGTGTACCAATTACTGATGAGGATGTGATAGTTACCATCCTGAATAGCCTGACAGATGAGTTTCAGGGCCTTGTATCAGCTCTAGAGTCCAGATCTGAAGATTTGACCTTAAATTACATATATGGAAGGCTCCTTGATGAAGAATTAAGAAAATCAGGTTCCAATAAGAAGGAAGAAGAAAATGCTTTAATAAGCAATGTTAACCAACAAAGGAGGTACCCAAGACCCTACAAAGGCAACAGCAACCTGTTTTGCAACTACTACAAAGGGAAAGGACACACATCAGACAGGTGCTTCAAAAAGAAAGATAGTCAGCAGAAAAAGCCTGAATATGGAAATGCTGCAACAACTGAAGATAGACTATTCATATCTGCACTAAATATGACCACAAACAAGGATTCTCAGACGTGGTATATTGACTCTGGAGCTTCTCAACACTTTACACACCAAAAAGAACTTTTTACCCAATATCAAGAAATTCCAATTAAGAAGGTTTTCATGGGTGACAATAGAACACTTGATGCAGTGGGAGAAGGAACAATCCAAGTAAACCTAAGAAGCAGTGAAGGAAGTCATACACTAACCTTTAAAGAAGTACTCTATGTACCAGAAATAGCCAGGAACCTACTATCTGTATGCAATGCCACTGCAAAAGGACTCAGTTTCAGCTTTGACTGTTCTGTCTGCAAGATCACTGACCAAAATGGTGCCCATATTGCTTTGGGTATCATGGATTAGAATCTATACAAGTTGACTTATATTCCATCTTATTTGGAAGCCAATATAAGTAACTTAAATGAAGAAACACCAATGCTTTGGCACTGGAGATTTGGGCACATCAATTTTGATTATTTGTGCAAAATGATCAGAGATCAGCTAATATCTGGAGTAAAAATTGATCCCCCAGCTAATTTGGAGCACTGTGAAGCCTGCATATTGTTATGACTAGACACAAAGCAGGAGAGTAGGGCTAGGTAAGGCAGGACCAGCAAAGGACTTAGGTGTGGATCTGTTGTAAGAGTCTTGGAGATATTGGAAGTGATTAGGAGAACAAGTAGATTATGTGGTTTTCACTTAATGATTTATTGAATGTAAAAGTAGTATTTATACATTTACATGGTCTTGGCATTACAAACATGTAGAATAGGTTAAGGAAGGTCCCAAGAACATGTGTGCAAAGTTTGGGGCTGTTTGGACAACTTTGAGAATTTCCATGTTCTGGGTACCTGGTATTTTGGTGAAAAATATTCTAAGTAAATCCCAACAAGGAATTTGGTCAGTATTCTCTAGGATTTGAAGGTGATGATCTAAGTGACTAAGTTAGGTGAATATTTAGGTGGAATTACGAATTTTTACAACACTCCCACTCAGCTAAATGTTCATACTAACTATTCCTAATTTTGACCTAAGATATTCAAACTTATCTCTAGCTAATGGTTTGGTAAATATGTCTGCAATCATTTCATCTGTAGGACAGTAAACTAAGCTAACTAAGTTATTCTCTATAGCTTCTTGTATGAAATGATGTCTAATATCTATGTGCTTGGTTCTAGCATGAAAAGTTGGATTTCTACCTAATTGTATACCTCCTTGATTATCTTGAAATAAAGTAATAGGCGTTTTTTGACATAGGCCTAAATCTGTTAAGAGTTTTCTTAACCACATTGCTTCTTTTGTAGCTTCACAGGCTGCCATATACTCTGCCTCTGTGGTGGAAAGTGCTACGGTTGGTTGCTTTCTTGAATTCCATGAAATTGCTCCTTTACAATAAAGAAAGGTGTATCCTGTGGTGGATCTTCTGTCTTCCAAATTTCGTCCCCAATCTGCATCTTAGGGTTAGGGTTAGGGTTAGGGTTAGGGTTAGGGTTAGGGTTAGGGTTAGGGTTAGGGTTAGGGTTAGGGTTAGGGTTAGGGTTAGGGTTAGGGTTAGGGTTAGGGTTAGGGTTAGGGTTAGGGTTAGGGTTAGGGTTAGGGTTAGGGTTAGGGTTAGGGTTAGGGTTAGGGTTAGGGTTAGGGTTAGGGTTAGGGTTAGGGTTAGGGTTAGGG